>PVJC01001191.1:0-98886 GCA_004026665.1 Murina feae
AAAAAAAAAAAAAAAAAAAAAAAAAAAAAAGAGGGCACAGGCCGAGCTGAGGGACCCCCACCCCCCGAGTGCACAAATTTTTGTGCACCGGGCCCCTAGTATATATATAAAAGGCTAATATGCAAAGTGTCCCCATGGGACTTCGACCAGGAAACCGGGAGCTCTATTGTTTGCTATGATGTGTGCTGACCACCAGGGGGCGGTGAGGAATGAAGGGAGGCCCTGGCTGGCAGCCAGAAGGCCCTGATTGGCCCTGATTGCCAGCCAGGCCCAGAGACCCTACCTGTTCACAAATTTCATGTACCAGGCCTCTAGTGTTAAATAAATCATCATTCTGATGGCTCATGTATTTGGTAGAAAACATTAAGGTGGTTCATGAAAGAACACAGTTTGGGCAAGAAGGGCTTAGAGTAAAGAAGAAAGTGCTGTTAATGAAGGAGCTGAAACGGGGTCCATTTCAGAAATACCATGGAAGGAACATCTTTGGGGCGAAGAGAGAGAAGCTTCCTCCTAACACCGTTCAGCCAAGGATAAAGGGGGAAACAAGGAGAAAGCAATTTTATTCTTTAAACGCTTCAATCTTGTCAACCGCATGCATCAACAGCAAAATTAAAATGTCCAAGTTCAAAGGCTGATTTCAGGAACAGCTCCTGAGGATGCAGAAGTAACTACTCTTAACAGCCACTCAATATTCGTTTCGCAAGGATCAATTATACACCACGGCTAATGCACACTTGGAGGGGCGCCCCACCCCAGCACAGGTGGTGAATGCAAAACACACCGAGAGTCCTTTTAAGCAGCTAAATGCACACCCCATTACAGATCCATAATGCAGAGTGGCCGCTCGTCGGCAAATGGATTTAGAGCGGAGGGTTCTTAAATGGCCAGGGTACTTAGGCCTGAAAGGCCAGTTGCTGGATGTGCCGCCGGAACACACATGGTTTTGGGGATTAATAATGCATCGATGTGTGTCGGTGTTAATATACATTTACAGCTCACAGCCCGTGCAGCCGAGTGCTCAGCCCATCTGCAGGCACACGCAAAAGGATCGCTCTGTCCTTGCCCCCATCAATGCCTTCACTCCCAGGAAAATTAGATTATGCAAGAAGAGCCATTCGAATGATGCTGAGGTTTTCTCTCCTGTAAAGCCTTCGCCAGGAAAAGCATTCAACACGGGAACGCGGAGCTCTGACCACCTTCCTCCATCAGGGCCCCTCGGAACCCCAGGTCCAGGCCCCACCGTCTGCGTGGGGATGTGTTCCTAAGCCAATGGGCAGAGAGTGCTGAGGGGAAGAGGAGCTGAGAGAACCGTCTTGTCTTCGTGCTGTCTTTTCTTTTTGACAAGTTAACCGAATCTTCCGCATTAATGGATGCCATTTAAGAATGAGCCTTGCCGTAACCGGTTTGGCTCAGTGGATAGAGCATCGGCCTGCGGACTGAAAGGTCCCAGGTTCAATTCCGGTCAAGGGCATGTACCTGGGTTGCAGGCACCTCCCCAGTGGGAGGTGTGCAGGAGGCAGCTGATCGATGTTTCTCTCTCATCGATGTTTCTAACTCTCTATCCCTCTCCCTTCCTCTCTGTAAAAAAATAAATAAAAAAAAAAGAAAAAAAAAGAATGAGCCTTACACACATGCAACCAAATTCAGGACTTTAGGCACAAAAGCCCCATTCACTCATCAGTCATCGTTCAGCAAGCCCTCAAAATATCATGACTATGTGAAATAGGATTTCCCCCTGCAACTGTGGCAAGCACCATGTAGCATTTCCAGAGCAACTACTAATACATTAAGAATTGCCTTGCTCTCAGAACCTCAAGGAAGGATGGTCTTTAACTGAAGAGCATATATAAATAACGAAAAGGTTATGTAAGTAAATATAATGTGCATGAATCAAAAGGTGATAAACAATCAATCCTTTGAGGGCTCGCAATGTGTTCTGCTAAGGGCTTGGGGTGTGTTACACCCTGCTCACAATGAACTTAGGGAGGGACTGCCCACTTTTCCAGAGGAGGAAGTCAAGATGCAGAGATGTTTGATCACTTGCTCAAGGTCACGAGGATACTTAATGGCAGAGCAAGGGCTCAGACCCTCTCCACTATTGCTTTTCAGACTGGGAGATAACCTATTGGTGGGTGGGGAATCAATATAATTTTAACCAGTGTTTAGAAAAAATATTTTTATTGATTTCAGAGAGGAGGGGGAGAGGGAGAGATAGAAACATCAATGATGAGAGAGAATCATGGATCGGCTGCCTCCTGCACACCCCCTACTGGGGATCAAGCCTGCAACCTGGGCATGTGCCCTGATCAGGAATCAAACCATGATCTCTGGCTTATAGGTCGATGTTCAACCACTGAGCTACACCAGCCTGGCTTAACCAGTATTTTTTTTTAGGGGGGAAAAGGGGACTATGTAATTCTTTCAACAATAAAGATGAAAACAAACAAAAAGTAAATAAAAATTTAAAAAGTCAAATAAAAAATAAAGTAGGTTAGGATAGAAAAGAAACAGAATGAAGGCAAGTGCTGCTTTGTGAAAGTTTCCTTTCAGTGTTTTGGTTGCATTTATCTAGCATATGCACACGTGGGTGCACCATGTCTAAAAAGTGTGAGCAGCTCTGCTCTCCGCTACCCTTGTGTCTGATCGCACCACTTGAAGGTCAAGCTCGAGGTGTCTTGCAAGCAGGCATGCAGCCTCTAAAGCCCCTGTTCCTATGAGAGTCATTTTCTTTCTTTTATTACCTTTCCCCCAAGAATCCCAGGGCCTCAGCAATCCTGTGCACAGCAGTGTAGATAAATTAATAATACAATTTAAAACCGATTCCACCAAGATAAATAGCACTTCCTAGATGAAGAGCATAGCTGGCCAGAATGAATGAAATTTACTAACCCTGAGATGCTTAATCTTCCATTACATAGAAGCTAATGATTATAAGAAAGGAGTGATGGTAATTCACTTCTGCATTTACAGGAAATCCAAGCATCTCATTTTCAGCAAATCTTTCTCCTCGGCACACCTTGGTGCCAAAGATAACCGCCCTGCTCCTATAGGTATGTCGGCCAATTGTCATAAATCAAGCCCTATTCTTTGCCAAAGGGCTAGGACTTCAAGCATGCATGGGCTTACAAGATGCCCCAGTGGGATTTGGTGGAAGGCCACTCAGGTGCCCCTTCTCTCCTCCCGTCTCTCCCCTCCCCTCCCCTCCCCTCCCCTCTGAGAAGCCTGAGTTCTGTTTTCCAACCACAGCAGGGAAGTAGAGGCAAGTACCTTTGGCACAGTCTGCGCCTAGGAATCCTGGGAAGCAGTGACACAGCCCAGACACGCATTCGCCGTTCCCGTGGCAGTTACGTGGACAGTCCTGAACTGAATCTGAAAGAGAGAGAAGGTTAGCAGTTACCTCTTCCTCCACTTGCTGGTGAAGCAGCTTAATAGGCAGCCATCTACCATTTGAAAGACCAGTGACAGCGACCTCAGGGGACCAGTAGGGAGGAGCATTAAGTACATGAAGGAAGAGAATAAGGGTTGGTGGGGACCAGGGCAACTTGGACAACACATGGACGTAACCGCCGCTGTCCATCTGATTGACCCAGGCAGGAATGTGGGGCTAATTTTGCTGCTGCTTTGGCTTTTTCAGAATGAACTGTTATCTGAATATAAAATCTGAAATTCTTCATGTTTCAATGTTAACAAGTTTTAAACACTCTGAGCCCTCCCTCCCCCAATCTGAGGGCTGGACTGCCAGTGGGCATCACCTCAGGTATAGAGGGAGATTGTCCACATGAATGCAGTTGTTCCTCACCTCAGGTTTGTAGAATAAAAATATCCCCTGCTGCCCTAATCAGTTTGGCTCAGTGGATAGAGTGTCAGCCTGCGGACTGGAGGGTCCCAGGTTCGATTCTGGTCAAGGGCATGTACCTTGGTTGTGGGCACATTCCCAGCGGGGGGTGTGCAGGAGGCAGCTGATTATTGTTTCTCTCTCATTGATGTTTCTAACTCTCTATACCTCTTCCTTCCTCTCTGTAAAAAATCAATAAAAATATATTAAAAAAAAATATCCCCTGCTAGAAGGGATTTTAACAAGGGAAACACCTACCTCTGTGAGACTGATCAATTCGGGCATGATTTTGGGGCTTGTTAAGCAGTAAGTTTTGGGTTATATGATAGCCCTTTTATGTATGTCTTTTGTGGGTCTTATTTTTCAGGAAAGTCAATTAGTTCATGTTTGTTCTGACCTACATGGTCGTCCAGTTTCATGGTTTATCTTTCTACCTGTACTCTCAAGTACACCTTGCAAAGGGTCATTTGGAACATTTTCACGTTGATTTGGAGCTGTACAGAAACATACATCTTCTTTTAAGATTATTATTACCTTATTTTACTTTAAATTAAAATAAATAGACAGCCAGGTTCTAAATTACTAAGATGATGAAACAAAACATACAGGCCACTGTGCCCAAACATTGACATACAGGCCTTGGGGAGCTGGGGACAAGGGTCTGGTGATGCTGCTTGAAAGACCCTCAAGTCTAATTATTCCTCCTGGAGTCGCCTGGAACAGCAAAAGAGGTTTCTCCTTTAAATGGAAATTCCCATTTACTCTCACTCTGCCCTGGAAAACCAAACCATGTGGTACGGCTTTCTACAGCGTCTCCCTTCTCAGCTGTTATAGCCCCCGTGGCTCTGCTGGATTTTATTCTGGGTCTGATGGGAACAGATGAGAAGTTTTCAGTGTTGGAAGGGCACCATCCAGCTTGTATTTTGAGAAGTCACTCCTGCAGTGAGGCAGGGATTGGTTCTCATGGCGTATCTAGGCCTTAGAGGCTTTGGTGAAAATTGACATCGCTGAAGCCAAAGGACCCTTTTCTGAAACCCAACAACATCACAGGTAAAGCAGTGAAGGTCCAGGGAGCTCATTGTCCCCCCAGTCCATGCCAAAGGCCTGAGGTCTTGGCACAGGCTCTCGCTAGGCTGCAAGGTCTGCCTTGCCCTTTAACTGAGGCATGTAACCCTCAGTCCCAGTTTAGCAAACATTTAGCTCCTGAGCGTCTTCCTTCCCTCAATCTGGGTTCTGAGCCTGCCCCAGTGTTTCCTAAATTCTTATAATCGCCTCTTTATGTCCCTGTCTTTTCTCATCAAGCTCCCTGAGAAAGAGACCAGGTCGGAGGTGCTCACTCAGGTATCCTTCATGCTGGGTGCACAGGGGATCCTTGGTAAACAGCTGTCAAAATGGGCGTGTGCATGCACGTGTGTCCATGTGTGTGCATATAGGAGGGTAGAAGAATCCAAAATATGCAAAAACTTCAATAAAGAGTAGTTTTCATTTAATTTCCTAAGGTCATCTATCTCAAGCACTTCTCCAGTTTTTGAGGGAAAAACATTAAGGTTGAAATATAAAGGGAGCCCACCCTCTTCAGGCCCCTTTCCACCCCCAAATTAAGCATGACTGCCGACATTATCAGCTTTCCTTTTGTCGGAGGAGACAATGGCAGGCAATGGGAGGAAGCCAGGGCAGTGGGATTTCACACATGGCCGCAGCCTCCTCTAAACGGCACTGTGCATCAAGAGTGCATCTCCGTTGCCCCTGAGATGACCCTCTCTTCCGATCGCAGGCCGCTTCTCTCCAAAATGCATCCCAAGACTTTCCCAAGTCAAAGGTATGTTCAGAGTGACCTCTGGTCGACACCATCTAACATTTTCCCCTTCTGTTCCTATCACCAGATTTTCAGCACTCCTGGCTGCTCTCGATGGAGAACGTTCTCATAATAGATACGTGTGGGAGACCCTCTGAAGCAAATAAAACACTGTTCTTTGCCCCGTATTGCGGGCCAATCACTATCATTGCTGTATTGAGGTGTCTGGCCAACTATTAGGCCGATTACCTTTGCCTTTTTCTCTCTTTGAGTTGCAGTCCAGATGAGAATTCCTCTGGGGAGAATTGCTATTCCTGGCTCTGATGGGCAGGTGGGTGAGGGTAATGGTGTGGGGGAGGGGCATCCTACTATGGCAATGCCTGGGTCTATGTGGATAGAGGAGGTGGGGCGCAGAAGCTGTTATTAGATAATCTGACCCTCAGAAAACTTTCTGTGCAGGGGAAAGGGATTTCAAAGCAATCCAGTGGTTAAGAGCATGGGCTCTGGAGAGTTCGAATCCTGACTCCACCTCTTACCAATTGTGTGAGACCTCGGGCAAGCTGTTTAACTTCTCCGGGTCTTGGCAGTACCTCCCAATGGAGAGGCCATGGGCTGATGGAGATAGTCCCCACAAAGGGCCTAATCCAGGGGCTGATACCCTGTGTGGTAGTTGTTGTTTTTGTTATTAACCAAATGCTTGTGGATTCCAACTAAGCCAGCTGCAGTGTGTGATTTGCACTGTTATGTATGAGTTCAAACACAAGGTGACAAAAGGGATATTTTTTCACCTCCTATTCTTAAGCTAAAGGTTGCCTTTTTTCAATCTCAACATCTCAAACTAATTCAATGTTGTTGCCCGTGTCTTCCTTTTAGTGCTGGTTTTCATCCTTTTGCATTTCCCCCCCTTGCATACCAGATCTGATGCCTGACATCTCCTCTGACTATGGGCGACTTCTCTGGGGACTTTGGTCGCACAGAGTTCGTGATGTTACTTTAGGGCAGGGGTTGGCATAGTTTTTCTGGAAGGGGCCAGATAGTAAATATTTGGGCTTTGTGAGCCAAACTGTCACTGTTGCAACTACTCTGTTGTGTTAGCTGCCACAGACAATATATAAACAGATGAACATGGCTGTGCTCCAATAAAACTTTATTTGTAAAAACAGGCCATGGGCCAGGCTCAGCCTGGGGGCTCTTGTGTGCCAATCCCTGCTTCGGAGCATTTGGCTGCCCTGATGTGGCTAATCTTTCCTGAGTGGAGGGAATGAGGATGAATTTCAAGCCCATCTGATTTTTGTCATTCTGATGAAGAATTTCAGATTCACTAACATGGATCATTCTAGAATCAGGGAGGCCCTCAGAGAAATCCTGAGGCTGGTAGAGGAGTTCTTCAAATGCAGTCAATAGAGAAACAGCTGTACAAGGCGTGCCCCGCCATCAGCTCTCATCAGCTCTCATACCAGCTCTATCCCTGGTGTGTTCCATACATGATGTCACATCATCTGCCCTTTAGGGACTTGCTCTCTACCTTCCCACAAATAAAACTGAGGCTCAGGAGGCAAGTGACTTTTCTAGGGAGGATGTGGGAAAGACAAGCTGGGATTTAATCCTGGATTGACCAGATCTTCCCTCATGAAATCACTTTATCCAGGTGTCTCCAGTGACCCTTGAGGTTCACAACCAGATGCTGTTGGGACAGCAAGGTGCTGTGGAAAGGCAAAGGGCAAAGCCCAGAAGCCTATGCTATTTCTACCATTTTCACATCCTGGGACCTTGAGGGACTCAGTAGTCTGAACCTCAGTTTATTCCTCTGTGGAATGGGTCTACAACCTGCTCTGATTCAGCAAGTTCCTATCCAGGACCACTTATTATCATTAGTTAAAAAGATTAAAACCTAATGACAAAATAAATTTCATGAAAATATCTGTAGCTTATTTGATTGTTAAAATTCTTATTGTTTGCTCTAGAAAATTTCATGAAGTCTTCTCAAATTAATGGCTCTTGTATGGTTTGTATGCACATATAAGAAGAAAATTTGAATAAAATCTTAGCTTTTCCTTTGATAGCTAATCAATAGCAGGGCTAAACCAAGCCCCAAATGACAAGTGCTTAATTAAAGCATTTTGATATTTACCTAATTGGGAACAAAGTTACGATTTGTTTCTTATATCTGTCTTTTTCCTGATTTATTTTTGAGTTTTTTTAAGCTTTGTGTTTTGAGCTTTCCTTGATTTCTTTTTAATCCTCACCAGAGGATGAATGGATATACATACTTTAGAGAGAAGGAGTGGAGGGAGGGAGAGAGAAAGGAGTGGAGGAAGGGAGGGGGAGAGAGAGAGAGATGCATTGATGTGAGACAGAAACATTGATCTGTTCTCTCCTTCCCCTTCATGATCCCTGATTGGGGATTGAACCTACAATCCTGGGTATGTGCCCTGACCAGGAGTTGAACCTGTATTCTTCTTGTGCACAGATGGCACTCCAACCAACTGAGCTACCCAACCACAGCAAGTTTTCCTCGATTTTTAAGAGAAAGTGAGCAGACGTGGTCAATATTTATTATCTCTATCACATGTTTCAGATTTACATGTTTATCTTATTTAATCCTCACAACAGCCCTGTGAGGTATGCTCTAGTGGTTCCATTTCACATGAGGAAACTGAGGCTTCCAGCAGTCCAGTGACCTGCCTGTGTTGTGTGGCCAGGACCTGGTCCATGTGGTCTGACTCAAGCCCTTCACCACACTGAGTCCTTGGGACTCATGGTGAATCTCTCATGACTTAGGCGGCATTCCTATTTTAGTCAGGGCTCATCTGAGGTGGGTGATATTCTGAGGCGTACATCGAGGATTATGCTTTGGTCCTCCACTCAGTAGGAACCACCTTGGGAGATGTGTCCTCTATAGAGAAGCCCAGAACTTGCCCTGTTTTCCTCTGTGGCACATCACTGGAGAAGCCTGACTTACCTAAAACGACAGTGTTGAAGGAAACCATCTCCTTGTCTTTGCCATCATTGTAGAAGGCCAGGTGCCACAGGCCTACATCCAGGTATTGCACAAACACGGCCTCATTTTGCACCAGGGTCTGTATGCTCCGGCGTTCCCTGGGCGACTCGACCACGCTCCACTTCTCCTTCCCGTCCAGGCGCTCCATGAAGTCATACTAGGAGTAGAAGAGAGTGACACGCATGACACTCGGTGCTGACCCAATCCCGTGACCCCCACCCTTCCCACCCCTTCAGTTACCCAAGACATTTTACTATGAGCTCCTCCAGGAAAACAAGAGTCACCAATGTTATAATAACAGTTGCCATTTATTATGCTTATAATTACCACTAATAGTTGTATTGCTAATGGCCATAATCTCTTTTATAGAGTTTTTAAATCCCCAAGCGTTAAAACCCAAAGTTTTGATTTCTTCTTCATTTTTGTCATATGCCCTGACTGGGAATCAAACCATGACCTCCTGGTTCATAGGTCATCACTCAACCACTGAGCAACACAGGCCAGGCAGAAAAAGATAATAATTAGAACAGTGCCTGGCACAGAAGAAACACAAAATACATGTTAGAATCTCTCATCATCATCTAATTCAATTCTTGCAAAAACCCTATAAGATAGATGCTGTTTCCATCTTCTTTTACAGCCAAGAAAACTGAGGTTCAGAGAACCCATGCAACTTGTTAGAAGTCACACAGCAACTGAGTGGCCAAGCAAAAATTTGGACCTAGAACTGTTTAGCTGCAATGTGCATGCCCTCACAGTGCCTGGTCTCAGAAAACCCAACGATTAAATGGTAAGCTCTGTTTCAGTGGAAACCAGGTTCAGAACTGGAAGTCATCAGTGACAGACAGAGTGGTCAGCAAAGGCTATCAGGATGGGGGGATGGGGACAGCAAGTGTGACTCATGAAGGCTCTTGAGCAGTGACTGAAGCAATAAAAGGAATGTTTTGAAGCATTTGCATGTAGAGTCAGGATATGAGATGTTCTAGAGGGAGAATGACATGAATCAGGGAGACCAGTTGGGCAAGAATAACAGAAACTGGTGACATGGGTCTTGAATAGGACAGTGCTTGGGAAGAGGGGACAACTTTGAAGAAACATTTGTAAGGCAGAGGGGGCAGTGTTTGAGCGTGGGCTGGGCAGAGAGGATGAAGAAAAAGGAGAAGAGGACACCAGTGTTTCTTTTTTGTTGACAAGAAAATCGGTAAGACCAGGGTAGAAATGGGCTCATCTTGTGAACCCTTTCAAAATCGCTGCAACCGAGGAGTCATTTAAATACACAGTGACTCTCAGAAGACAAACTGTCAATCTTTAGTAGATGAAAGCCACCACGGTGAGATGAAGCTCCATCTCACCACTTTCCCTCCATAAAAGGTTTTTTGTAGGTTACAGACGTCAACTGGAACCCCTTCTACAAACTTCATAGAATAAAACTCCAGGCGTCTACTAATGTGACTTCCCCGTCATCAGAATTGCTGGCTTTTCCCATCTTGAAATGTGATCACTGAACATGAAAGAGTCTGTAATCCTAAGTACAAAGGTTTGCCATCAGGCAAACCTGGGTTTTGAATTCTGACTCTGCCATCTGCTACCGTTTGAAGTTGGGCAAACCTACTTTTACCTTCTTTCTGATTTGCTTGCGCGGGAACACTAATACTCACCTTTCTGGGATGTTATAAGGATGATATGAGGTAATGCTTAGGGCAGTGCCTGGGCAATAATAACCATTTAATTAAGTACTTCATGATTATGAGTCACTTACTTGCAAATCATAATAATAGAAGAGAAGCTTATGATTCTCATTTTTTACACCTGGGGTGTTGGATAGTCATTGCTTGGGGAGTGGAAAATTTCCTCGTTTTTTAGGACATGAGTGTTTGTATTTAGCTTCCCTCAAACCCATATCCCATTGGTCATGGCTGTCTTTAAGGGACAAAATAAATGATGTGAAGTGATATGACAAAGTGATGCTGCTTTCGGAGGCCTTTGTAACCAAAACATTTGTTCCTTAGCAACCTCGTCAACATCCAATGACCAGGACCCATGCCCACAAATTGCTGTCAGCCAGAGGAATGAGTGTAACTGCCTCAGCTGCTGAGGTGAGAAGACTATACTTCATCTGGGGGCCAGGATATCACCCCCGTGAGGAAACGTTGGGGGAAGGTGATTTCGTGTGTGGGTCATTGCTCATTATTAATTTGGGCATCCGTCAGCTCTTTTGGAACTGGCTGAGTGGCCAAGGGGCATAGAAATGGCTTAGGGCTCATGGCAGTGCTCGCTGTCCCACCAATCCAATTACCCCGGGAAGAGGCATTTGTCAGAGGAGAGAGAGGACATTTATTCAGTGTGGTCCCTCAGCATCCCGCCACAGAAGCATAGAGGGCAGTTTTCACTTAAGGAAGGATCCATGAGCCGGTGGCTCTGGCACAGAGCATGGGGTGTGATGATATGGTGGCTGCTGCGTCCCCAGCCCGTGTCCCTTTATTGTGCTTAATTTTTTTCAAAGCACTTCTCACCCTCTAAACTGCTATAATTTGTGTTTATGTCTACTGTCAGTCTACTCAGAAGAATGCAAACCCCAGGAGGGCGGGGATTGGGTCTGAGTAGTTAAGAGTGGGGACTTCGGAGCTAGGCTGCCTGGGTTAGAATTCGAGCTCTGTCAGTGACTTCTGTGACACTTAGCCAAGCCCTTAAATTCTCTGCACCTCAGTCTTTTTATCTTTAATACAGGGCTAATAATAGTGCCTACATCAAACCACAGCTAAGCATGCCTTATAAGTTTCTGCTATCATGATTATAATTCACTGCGGTATCTAATGGATCTCCGGTGGAGTCTAATAAATAAATATTTCTTAAATATCAAACAAATAAAACACTGAATTTGTCAACGAGTTCCACTGAAAAGAAACTAAGTTGGAATATATTCAATAACAAAGACTTGTTCTTCAATTTTCTAGTTTCTCATGGGCTTTCTTGAATGGGAGAGAAAAGGGTAGTGTTACAGTCAGCAAGCCAGGATCACATACCACCCAGTGCGGAACATGCCTATGGTGGGACACCGTGGCCCAAGGTGTTTGTGTATTCGTATATATCATTGCAATTTGAGAGGTGACTTCATAAGGCTGTTATGCCCTCACTTTTCCAGTTCCCAATAGGATGATGGGCAATGCGGACTTTCTTCCTCTGGGCTGTCTTGGCTTTTTTCCTTGTCTTCCTTCTCTTTCTCCTTTGATTCTGTTCCTCAGTGACCTCTGTGGCAGTGATTGCCGGTCGTAGTCCATACCCAGTCTGGCTCCTTTCCAGCCTCCTTGCCACCAGATGGAAGGATGTGATGGTGCTCCAGTTAATGGGACATGAGCTGTGGGATGTACTCAGTTCAACATCCCATGCGGTCCCCTACAGACACTCTTAAAGCCCAAAATATGGGCGCCATAAGACAGGAGTGGCCTGGACCCTAGAATCAACATTTGGAGGAGAGCCCGAAATTGTAACACAAGCAAGCAAGGACCACTTATTAAATTAAGCCACTGGGATGCTAGGCTTATTATTTCAGCAGAGCCTTCCCGGATATTAACCTCATGCTTCTCTTCCTTCCCAGCTCACTCCCGGAGATTGTAATCAGTCCCAGCATCGAATCCATTTCTTATGGGGTGCCCAGGAAGGAATGGCAGCATCCTCTGTTGGAAAAGTTCCAACCTATTATGCGTGGGGAGTCGAGTTAGCCCAGTTCGCCTAGGAGTGTCCCAGTTTACACCTCCTATTCCTTCTTTCATTCTAGAAAGTGCTCTGGTTTGGAATCTATAGTTAGTCTATTCATAGGTTAACATGTACCAACCAGCATCATGTAGCATCAGTCACAGCTGCTATAATCTGGGGAAGGGCTAGAGGCTAGAAACACAAGGAGGATCAGCCTGGCCAAGCACAGAGAGGACCTTCCAGGGCAGGGGAGCAGGAGCACAGTGAGAAGCTGGTTAGAGCAGAGACCATCTGGTCCCGGGGAGCCTCAGCCCGCCTGGATGCCTAGACGGCGGACTGGCCAGCTTGCTTGGTGGCCTGGCAGACACTCAAAGGAGGCCATTTTCCAAAAGCTCAGGCCCTGGCCAGAGTTCCTTCTCTATGTCCCTGCACTAGGGATTGATTGCTCAGGCTTAGTACCAGGGACATCTGTCATCTCTGCTTCAGAGCCCCATCAGGCTCAGTCCTGGATATGGAATGCTCAGGGGACTGTGCTTGGTTGACTAAGAAGGTTGCTCCACAGCCCATTCTGCCTAAAAGAGGTGCAGAAGGCCTGGACAAGGATTAGGGCCACATGATCAAATCCCAGTAAGGGGGGGGGGGTGTGGTATGTGCACACGGCTGGCTGCAGGAGGTGGTCTGTCTCCCAAGGCAGCTTGTCTCTCTCGACTTGGCACTAAAGCACAGAACCCCAAATATACACCCCTTCCTCCCAAAGGTCTCTCGTTTTCCTTGGCCTTCCTTGGCATGCAATGCGAGGGCTATGCCTTTGAGTCATCAGTCATACCCAAAAGTGACATGAAAATGCAACTTTTATGAGCGTTTGAGAGGCAGAGAATAAACCACAGCAAATATTTGATCCAATTATAACCCTCCCTGCCTCTCCTTCTGGGCAGAGACTGAGGAGGAACGGTAATTAAGATAACTGAGTGGCTTCCAGAGGAACTGGAAGAGAGCAGAGGATGTTGGACCTCGGAGTAGGCCTGTCACTGTCCCAGAAGCGAAGGTGCCCACAAGTAGAGTGCATGCCACAGAGATGCTCCTGGAAGCCACTGGACTACACACCTGCCAATAAGGGCAAGGTTAAGGACAGACTCATGGCCTTCAGGAAGATGTGATTCCTGTGCCCAGAACCCCGGGAGAGGAGAAAGATAACTCAACTGCTATCTGGAACATCTGCTGATGAGGGTCAATGTGGATGGGAGAAGCAATAAATGCTGACATTTCCCACTGATGTTGGATGTGGATTCTACCTCAGAAGGCAGAGCGTGCTGGGCTGTGGGTAGGTTTGCAGGGAAGCAGTATGTGTAAGTGAGGGCTACTTGAAGCCACATTGTCATGGGGTTTCTGTTCACATGTGGTGCCGACTGGCAGTGGTGGGTCACTTGTGAGGGCCCGAGAACTTCCTTCTGCCTCCAGCCAGGCCCATGGCAAAGTGTGCCCGGCTTATTCCTCATTAAAGCTCAGTACAATTTCCGTCTCTTCTTCAAAGAGGCTGAGTGTTAAGGAAAGCATAGAAGGATGACAGGGCAGAGACGTGCCCAGTGGGGGCTGGTTTCCCTCAATGTGGCCCCGCCTGTCTTTTTCAGGATTCCATGCTCAGTTCTACCTACAAGTCACTTCATGCAATGCTAACTGGCCCAGCTGCAGGTACTGCCAGGGCCACTCCTCTCCCACCCAGGAGGACGGGCCCCTAAGCTGACAGGACATAGTATCTGTGCTTGTCAATTGTGATAACTCATGTGTCCAGCTCCACAGACAAGTATCAAGTAGACGAAGACAGAGAGGACCCAAACACAACACTTAAAATAAGGAGCGGAGAAGAAGACAGCTACATGGTGGGATTTTTAAAAAGAAAATTTTTTTGCAATTGATTTGAGAGAGAGAGGAAGGGAAAAGGATGGAGAGATAGAAACACCGATGAGAGAGAAACATCAATCAGCTGTCTCCTGCACATCTCCTACTGGGGATTGAGCCTGCAACTGGGGCATGTGCCCTTTCCAGGAACCAAACCATGACCTCCTGGTTCATGGGCCTATGCTCAACCACTGAGCAACACCAGGCAGACCATGGTGGAATTCTTGATTCTTTCATCACATGACCTCTTGCAGCAGTGGAAAAAGTTATCATCAAAAGTAAGAAAACATTATTTTGTTTTCTGGGCATCTGCTATGTGTCAGGTATAATGGCAAATGCTGACATATGTTATCTCACTTCATTCTCCCAGAAATGCTATTCTCATCCCCATTTCTTTGGAGAACAGTGGCTGTAGAGATGTTAAATAGCACAGCCAGTGCCATTGACCACAATTGGTGGCCAAGCGAAGACTTGAACTTGGACTCACTCAAGTTTTCCAAGAACTCGGCTGTAACTGCCAGCATCTCTGGCAGCTGGCCTGGTGTGGACGTGTCCTCAGATGCCTCTGAGCAGAGATGGGGAGGAAGGCAGAGCTTAGAAGTGTGGGGGTCAGACTTTAGCAGTACCTCGATGGGGTACCTGAAGACAGGGAGACACCCCAGTGAAGTAGACAAAAAAGGATGCCAGGAAAGGTCTGGGTGGCTTTGCTGGGTGTTGGCTGTTCCTTTTGTCAACCTCCTAACTCCTCCTGGTGTTCCAGCCACACTGCTTGTCCCTCTCTTCCTGGAACATGCAAAGCCCATCAGCCTCAGGGCCTTTGCACAAGCTAATGTCTCTTGCCTGGCCTGCTTTTCCTCCCTATCTTCATACAGTGGCTTACTTCTTGCCAGTCCTGACCTGCCTAAACATCAGGACCTCAGAAAGGACATCCCTGGCCACCTGTTCTAAACACCTCTATCACTTCTCTTTTTCCCATTCTCAGCCAGATCTCATCCCTCTCCAAAAAATGTCACTTATCTCCTAAGTTACAGTCCATATCCCTCTTCTTGGATGAATGAAAAACGTTTAGGCCCAAAGGAAATAATACCCACAGAGAAGTCCATACCGTTCTAGTGGGATTTTGGTGATACAACTACTGAGAGGACATGACGTCTTTAGGAAATGCTTTTTAGGAGATTTCCGTAAATACTGTGCAGTTTTTCTGTATTTTTGTTTACTAGTTGCTCAGATGACATTTAATAATCCCAGGGCACTGTTCTAAGTGATTCACGTGTGCTCCTTTCTCTAATGTCTACAATAGCCTCACTGAATATGCATCATTATCCCCACTTTGCATATGAGGAAGCTGAGGCACTAGGGGTTGAATCCAAGTTCAAGTCCTCGCTTGACCACCACCTGCGGTCAATGGGACTGGCTATGCTACTTAATGACTCTAGCAGCCATTGTTGTCTCCAGAGAAATGGGGATAGGAATAGCATTTCTGGGAGGATGAAATGAGGTAGTATATGTCAGGAGTTGGTCAGTGGAGGCACTTGGGTAACACCCCCCTCAGTAAGTCATCCTAAAATCCCGCACAAGTTAGCTCAGTGACATGTTTTTCTGCTCTTAAACCTCCTGTACCCAATTATTAGTAATTGTAATAGCTATCAAGTGATGAGCTAATTGTGCCCCGACAGGAACAACCTCTGTAAAGGATACATGCATTGGCTCCAAGAAATGTACATAGGGAAGAGCCAGCATGCTGTCCACCTTCTCCCATCCCACAAGAGCTTTTCTCAGGCTGGGCATGGCTGGATGCATTGTGTCTGGTACCCTAGAAGAGGTCCCCCAATCCCTGCCACCTCCTACATTTATAAAAGGATGGAGAGGAGACAGGCATCACTGGGCTGAATAGGAAGCCCCCAATCTTCATGATCTGGGTTAGAGTCTTCAGGAGGACCAGTTGAAAGTCAGCCTTCCTATCACCACTGGTTTCAGCCCAAGGCCTTGCCTTCTCCCCGCAGAGACCGCAGGTTGCTAGGTTACCTGTGAGTGAGCTGTAAGGGCTGTGAACCAGTCAGATTGATTGACTGATCTCCATAGGGTGCTTTCTATTTGCTGGGCATTATCTCATTTATTCTCACAACAACCTGATGGGCTGTGGTCCTTATTTTACGGATGGCAAAACTGAATGCGGAGACTCATCACAGACATACAACGTAGCACAGATAAGATTCAAATTCAGCCCAGGCTTATTCGAGAGCTAGCTGTTATCTTCCTTCCAATACTGCATCTCACGGTCCAATGATGCTGCTGCCATCCTCACTCCACTCACCAGGTGCACATCTCCTCCAAGGCAGATCTGATGGCTTTCGTCTCCGCATCCTTCTTCAATGAATATTTGTGGCGTGCATGCATGGACTGACTTTATATTTCATATTCCCACAAGGCCATGCCCTCATCACGCTACCTTTTGATCCAACCCAGAAAAAGGGTGGAAGGTATTGAAGACCAAGTGAGGAACAGTGTAGGGATCCTGGTGAACATCTCAAGGCTATTCCAAGATGCACTGAAGCTCTGCTCTGAGGCCAGAAGAATGGAGGTCTTACCTCTCAGTGCCTTGCTGATGTGACTTCTTATTTACTGCACATTCTCATCTTTGTCTTTAGCCAATGGCTTATCCAAAAGGTCATGTTTGGCTCCTTGCCCTCCCAAGGTCAATAGGAGGGTCTTATTGTGGGCTGGTTGTGAACATGAATCGAATACATCCCCGGGGACAGGGAGCAAATAGGGAATGTGTCCAGTCGATGAATGATTTCCCAAAGACTGCAGAGGGACAGATCCCAGGCGCTGGTTGGCTTCTCCCAAAGCCTGGCCTGACCTTTCATCAGACAAGAGTGTGATCTTGGGCAAGTTATGTCAACTCCCCGAGTCTCTGCTCTCTCATCCTCAGGATGAGGATAAGAGAATTACCCATCTCTGAGGGTCACGGTGAGTCTGGCCCAGTTCATGGTAACCATGCTCACTGTGAGCTATTCTTATGGGTATTATTATTATTGATACAAAAGCTTGACATATTGTAACTCCTTTGAGCTAGCAATTCCATTCTTAAGAATTCATCATAAGGAAATTATTTAAAAATACACGAAAGTATAGCTGCAAGGATGTTTACTGTAGATTGATTACAATGTTGACAACAGTTGGTTAAAAAATGATTAAATCTATACAATGAAGTATTTTTGAGGCATTTAAACTGAGTTCCTGGAAGAATACTCAGATTTAGAAAGATGTTCCCTCCCTATTATTAAGTAGATAAAAGCAGTACCCATGCTATGATCCTATATTTATAAAAATGATTGCAATTTGAGAACAGAAAACTGGAAAATATACTAAAAATGTTAATGCTTTCTACTTTCCCTAACATCACCATATATTGCTTTTATGAGAAAACTACAAAAGTTATCTTAAAAAAACACAATTGAAATTTGTTTTTTGTTTTGTTTTGTTTGGGGGCTGTGGGGCTCACCTTATGGATGCTTTGAAAACCATGAAAATAAAAAATAGCTTTTTATCAGTTCTGCATGCCAGCACAGTTCTGAGTGCTTTATACAGATGACCTCATTTGCATCTTACTGCAATGCTGTGAATGTATAATTGTATTATCCCCATTTTACAGCTGAGGTAACTGAGGTCCAGAGAGGCTTCCTGACTTGTCCAAGGTTACACGGCTTGGAGGTCCTGGAGGTTGAAATTCGAGGCCAGACAGTCTGGACTGGTCTACACTCTTATGTCCAAGCTTGTTTGTATCTGAAGAGCAGCAAAGGCATTCCACAGAATGTTTATTTAAACTTTATCTGATTTTGTATATTTATATATCTTAAAAATATATTTAAACCTCCACACTGACTTGGTATGTACAATAAGATCTAGTTATCTGAGGATATTTGGAATTAGTAAAAAGGCCACTTAAAATGAATGCTTGTTTTTTTATTTAACCAATGAGAAAATGATTGATGAGGACTTTATCTCAAAAAATAGAACAAATTATGAAACTTAAAAATAAATCTCATATTTAGGAAAATTCAGGCTGTATCTGCAACTTCACCAATTGTCAGAGCAAACACCGAGTTTTCATACACTCACAGAAATGTGACACCCAACATTTCATTGTCTCTCAGCTTCATAGATTGCAAAACACATCCTATTTTCGGAGATGTCAGAAGACCAGCCTCATGTACACTCACATGTGCCTCAGAATCGATGAACAACTCAAGAACAGTATAGCATCCCTCCAGCCTGACTGGCCCAACACACTCAGAAGTCCGACTGTAAGCATATTGGACGCTTTCCTCAAACTTTCCAATCACAATCTTCACCTGATCACAATTTCCCCCTTGGAGGTACCTCCTGTCACCTTGGTTCCTTCCCTCCGTTGCAGTATTTAACGGTGCTCGGCCAGACCCACATTCACCCACGCTCCCCTTGACCCCTTAAAGCAGACTCCACACCTCCAGCACCACTTACACGGGACTGCAATTGCCGTTTGGGGCCCGAGTTGCCCTCGTACTTCACCAGTGACCATGTCTACGCTGCACTGAGGACGCTCCTGGGAACACCGCCCGCAGAAAGGAGACAAAGGATGTGTGTGACTCCCCTGTCCACTATATACCAGCTGTGTGACCCTAAACTGTCTCAGTTCTTTCCTGTGTCAAGTGGGGCTGCCGCCCTCCCAGGGCTATATGAGGATCAGCTAAGGTTATTCATGTGACAACAGTCCTCAGCACATGGGAGCCTTCCAGCAATGCTGCCTGTGATCACCATGGCTGGTGTCACCTGGGGCGGGACCTCTGCCTGGAGAACATCTCCTATTAGTGATCGGATGGCGACTTACAACAATTTTTGCTTCCCTCGGGAACAGCCTTCCTGAGAGGGGCTTCCGTGAGCATTTCACAGCCAGTACCTGCTGTGAAGATCCTGGAGTAAACCTTTTCCTAACATTCCCAAACGTAGGTTTGAACTTCGTTAACTCCGCTGCGTGTTGGGAAGTTTCAAGGTCTGCGCTGGTCTCTGAACGCTCAGGGATGTGTATCTACTCAGAGTTGTATAAGCACCTGCTCTGGTGAATCCTGTTCAACCAAGTGCCAGGCAGGGCAGGGGTACAAGGTCATGCCAGGATGTTAAGCCAGGAATGCAATTTCCAATGAACATGTGACATCTCCCATAATGGCAATTTTTAAAGATAAAGGGTTTCAAAGCTAATTTTAGAAAAATTTTGGAGTGCAACTTCTCTACTTGTGTATCTAAGGCAAGAAAGCAGTTGTTAGATATTTGAAGTGATTTAACCTTCAAACAATCATTTCCCACCCTCCCCCCTTTTTCAAGAGTGTGGATCAACTTAATTGAAGAGTAGCCAGAGTCTTTTACAAAAGACAAGAAAAAAAACGGTGCTGTTTGCAACTACTTGCAGACATGCATTGTGATTTTTCTCAAAACTGTGCAAACAAAACTTAACGCATAAAAGAAATGAATATAGAGATCACGTCATCCTCTATAGTCTCTCAGCGCTTGTTTTGCTCAAAACAGACTCAAGCTTGTCACAGATTTGCTTTTCTTAAAGAGACAGCGATTACTAAAATGAAGAAAAGTGCAAAGATTGTGGTGGAAAATACCCATATTTCAGCCACTCAAATGAATAAACCTTAACATTTTGTCACATACACTTTCGGTCTTTGTGAGCACAGTTGTGGGAGATGGAAAGGGAGTTCGCCTTACCTCTAATGTTTTATTACAAGTAAAGCAAGTACTTTTCAAACCTAATTCTCAGTCCTGTTTGCCTCACCTATTCCTAGAGGTGACCACCCTAGTTTAGCCTGTCTCTCTCTCTCTCTCTCTCTCTCTCTCTCTCTCTCTCTCTCTCTCTCTCTCTCTCTCTCCATATACAATGAATATACATATACAGAGATTAACATTATAGTAACAAATATGGGTTTGGGCTATAAACTATATAGCTGTCACTTTTTCCACTTACATATAGGGTTCTGTATAAGATTTCATTAGAAGGTAAAGGTCTTTGCCCAGAAATTTTGCAAATTGCAGAACTACAGTACCTCTGAGACTCTGCTCAGTCTACAAGGTGATGGGGTGCT
Source organism: Murina feae (assembly GCA_004026665.1). Lineage (NCBI taxonomy): Eukaryota > Metazoa > Chordata > Mammalia > Chiroptera > Vespertilionidae > Murina > Murina feae. The sequence continues at coordinate 20,346 of PVJC01001191.1, forward strand.
GCCCCCTCTGATTTATTTCTGTGTTTTGTTTCTGTCTTTCTCCCCAGGCATGACCCTCTGGAAAAGCATTCACAGTGTCCTCCCTGTGCCTCTGTCAAGACTGGTTCTCTCAAAAGACTCAAGCCTCCCCTGAGTTTCCTCCTTAACTCTCCATGGTGGCTGCCCTGGAGGGTACCCACCCACTAGAGTGGCAGTTTCGCTTCCTGTGCAGATGCCACCAGGTAATCAGACGGGGTCTTGAGAAAGAGCTTTCTGAAAGCGTGTTCGGTCCAACACAGAAGAATCCAAGATTCTCTTGGTTTCACAAACTCTTTCTCTACAGTGCAAGGTCTTTGGAACGGGATGTCTACAGACATGCTTGTGGAACATGCCTCCTTCAAAGTGAAATGCAATTGCCCTGGGAGCTGCCAGTGCAGCCCGGGTGTTCCCTCCGCAGCAGGCTCACAGTCTCTTGGAAGGATGAGGTCCAGGGACAGCCCATCTGCCTGGTGAAGGGGCACAGGGAGGGTGCAAAGAGGGTGGTGCAGTGACAGAACCAGGACACGACAGAACCAGGACGCTCAGGAACTCGGGCCACTCTGTCTCAGGGAGCCGGTTAGTGCTGAGTCTAATTGAAACCATGTGCAATTTACTTCTTTGAGCAAGCAAGACAGCAACAAGGAAGAAGAGAGTTCCTTGTCAAATAAGTTTTCAAACTGGAGAGGGATACTCCGAGGTGGCCAAAGCTGACACCACTCATCGCCATCTACAAATTCACTTTGAAAAAGGGCCACTGAGGAGAACTCATCAACCCCTGATGAAGACAAACGGGAATGTTTGATCTTTGTCCGCACATGCCCGAGCTGCCATATTGCATTTATTGGGTGTGATCATGGGGCAATTTGTGGTCTTTTAAATAGCTTCCTGCTGTCATTTTTCACTGTGTGGCTAGTTTTGCTTCCCAGCCCATGGATGCATCCCAGTGGAAAGCGCAGGTCAACAGCGGTCCTCTTCCGTACTCCTGCTGTTCAACCCCTAGTCCCATCCTCCAATCAACCCCCTGCAGCTGGAAGGCCTTTGGAAGTCACTGGGCTCCTGGCTCTATCAATCGGAGAGATGAAATAGGCATTGGTAATATTTGCTAAACAGGACCGTGGAGAAGGCGAAGTCTCGGCAGGGCTCCCAAGCAGGAACGATGTCTTGTTGTCTGAGGCTAATCATGAACCTAATTTGCCAATTATTGACTTGCTCTCGCAGAGGATTGCACTTGGCTTGACACACCCGTCGCAATCAGGGAGGAACTGCCAGATGGCTTGCTCGCTGCCTTAACCACTGGGTCCTGACTCGCAGCCGAGGCCTCTGAGGCTTACTGGGTGCCTCGCCCTCTAGCTGGGTCCAGCTCTGATTCCTTCTGAAAGACTGATGTTTCCTCTCTAGAACTGGGCTGAGCAAATCGGACACTGTTTGCAGGATTGCAAAGGTCTAGCAAGATGTGCCAGGCTTCTTTACACACACCATTCCATAAAGAATTCAAGCCGATAGGTTCTGACTGGCTTAGGTCAACTCACGATTTTAGGGGTCTAGATCTTAACAAAAGTAATGCAGGCTATATAAAAAGATTGCATTTGAAAGACAACATAATATCTACCTTCCAACCGGACAAAGAGTAAATAATGATAATACCCAGTTTGTGCGCCAGATCAAGTAAATCAAATGGGTACTTCCTCACTGCTGGTGGCGGGGACTTTCAGGAAGGCAATCTGACCATTCATGTAAGATCCTTAAGGGTTACCTTCGGGAAAAGAATGAAGGGTGCTCACAAAGACTAGCCAGGTGGACGGGTATCCCAACATTTTATTGTAAGTGATCAGAGATTTTCATGGACATATCTGGTGTTCTTCCAATTAGGGACATTATAGGATTCGACTTCCTGCCCCACTAAAATTAAGATGACTTGCTTTGGTCCATATGAGAGGGCCTTAAAAGATATGTGTCACTCCTAAGCAGAATTCTTAGGGATAGGTGGACATTTCATCACCTTCTCCTTTTTTTTTTTTCCTGCTGAGAACTAGTCCTGCGGTTTATGTCCATAGGTTTATATCCTTGAATGAGGTTGACATTGAGCAAAGCCCAGTGTCACCCAAGATGAACATGTGAGATTAGTTTCCTAACCTCAGCATGTTTGACTTTTGGGGGAAGTTAATTCTTTGCTGTGGAAAGCTGTCCTGTGCATGTTTAGCAGCATTCCCAGTCTCTACCCTCCCAGTCTCCACCCATCCACCTCTTCCCAGGGTGACAACCCACCACAGTCCCCAAAACCGCCAAATGTCACCAGGGTGGGGTGAACGTGCCCCCCTGGTTAGGAACCACTGTTCTAAATAGAAAAGAAATAACCTCTGTTGTTTTAAGCCACTCCAATTCTGAGGTATTTTTCCCCTGAAAATATGTTTTATTATATCAAAAATTCTATCTAAATATTGGTGAAAGGGGACTGCTTCAAATTATATTTTCACATTCTTTCTTTTATTTTTATTTTTTTCTTGAATGAAAATAGTTTGTTCTTCAATAAGAAGCAATAAAACTAGAAAATTAATTTTATTTTAAATAGCTATGTTTACATAATCACCTATTTCTATTCAGTATTTGCTAGGGCCACACAGAATTTCTTAGTACAGTGATATCTTGCATATGATCTATCTATATAAAAGCCTAAGTGGCCATCACAACTGAACGACAACCGAACAGGCTATGTGGGGCGACCAGGCTGGCAGGGGGGTTAGTGAGGGGCAACCAAATGACTGAGCAGCAGTCTGCATGGGGCAACCAGGCCAGCAGGGGGGGTTAGTGAAGGGCAACCAAATGACTGAGCAGTAGGCTGCATAGGATGACCAGGCCTGTAGGTGGCACAGTTGGGAGCTACCAGGCTGGCAGGGACAGGGCAGTTGGGGGCAATCAGGCTGGCAGGCAGAGGCAGTTAGGGGTGATCTGGCTGGTAGGAGGTCAGTGAGGGGCAATCAGGCAGGTAGGCAGGCAGGTGAACAGTTAGGGGTCAGCAGTGCAGGACTGTGAGAGGGATGTCCAACTGCTGTTTATCCCCTGAGGGGTCCTGGATTGGAGAGGGTGCAGGCTGGGCTGAGGGACTGCCCCCCCCCCCCCCCCCCCGTCCGCTCCCACCTGTGCATGAATTTCATGCACCAGGCCTCTAGTATCTTTATATTGTGTTTTAGTTTATCAAATGTTTTCTCATCTTACCTTAATTATTACAATAGTATGAGGCAGGTCACACAGGTAGATAAGAAATCTGAGGCTAAAAGAGGTTAAGGGACATGCCCAAGGTCACCTGCTTAACATGAAGCTGGGCCTCCATTCTCAGGACTCCCTTTCCTCCAGGACTTTCTCCCCTCTGCCACATTGCCTCAATCACTGCTTCTTGCCACTTTCCAAAAGTCAATTGGGACAGACTTTGATTCTTGGAAAATTTCAGCAGGTAAGAAAGGATTCTCTCGGTACTTAATATCCTTGGACATGGATACTAAACCTTGTAGGCTCTTGGTCAGAGCCTATAAGGTTTATTATTTTATTAATACTCAATAAAATTTAAGCATAGCCATTATATGCAACACAGCCAATAGAATTTCATATTCTTTCCCCTCCCCACCTTTTTCTCTCTTTCCAGCTCATATGAGTCACCTTGGCTAGACTGCCAATCCCCATAGAACTTATGTTCCTTGATAGGATATGCCAACAGAAATGAGAAATTCTATAATGAGTTAGTCACCTATCCCTGCAAGGAGCTAAGCACCGTCTCCTGGAGGAAATGGAGCCCATCAAAAGGACGTGAATGCATGTAATGACAGTGAACGGATGTGAGGATGTGTAGGGAGTCGTATTTTCCCTTCCTTTCCTTTTTAAAAGAAGCATCCCTATATTGTACCTGTCTTGTTCATTTCTAAGCATCTGCACTGTGATTCGCCTACTTGACCCTCCAACACACACTAAATTTCCAAACTGGGAGCTGGTCTGAAACCCTTCAAGCACATCAGCCCATGTCTACTCATTTCTCTTCCCCTGAAATGTGATGGGCCTGTCCCGGGAGTGGAGCTATTTTGAGAGGACGACCACTGGGTTGGCAGGAGATGGACGGTGTGGTGTAGCCACAAAAGCAGAAAAGACACTGTCGCTGAGGGTTTGAATCTTGACTGTCAGCACAGCAGGGAAACTGGGGAGAGTGTGTTTGCCTGCTATCCACTATCACGCAGTCCCAGAGAGTTACCTACACAACTTCCAGGATCACTGGCTTTTCCGTTGCTCAGAGGATGCAAAGGAAGGGGGATAATGGTTCTGGAAACAATGTTGGGAAGAAGCAAGTTTTCCCAGCAAGCTCCCTGCATCCAACTGGCTGAGAGGAAAGCCATGCTCAGCTGTACCCAGAGGCATGCTCACACTTGCTTGAATAATGCCAAAAAGGCAGATTTCACCACTGCAAATCCTTCACTATGCTGCAATAGGAGCAATGGCACCTGAAGGTCAAGGAGAGCACCTCACGACTGGCAGGACTTCCCAGAGCAGCACTCTGCCATATGCCTGGCCGGAAGTCACAGAAATGCCTCTGAGACTCCTCTCAGCCGAATTCCTCTTTCTCTGGATGAGAAGCTCTTGGAAAATGAGTTGTGCTTTTGGTATCAGGAGTTCTGATTGGCCAGGGCTATGTTAACTCATCTCTGGGTAATCAGTGCCTAGACCAGTAAATATTTTTCTGTGTGGATGGATGGTTGTTCTATTGACAACTATTTTCCATACTGGTCCCTACAACTCCATACATGGCCCTCCCTGCTCAAAAAGGAAATAATCCCTTATATCTATCAATCATTTCAGGCTGTAAAGATGGGACTGCAAATAAGTTTCATCTTAAAAGTCAACACTGGTTGATCATTAGTGGCTGCTTTTGGGATCCTGTTGGAGGGACCTGTGCTGAGTTCAGTGAGGAAAATGTGTAGTCATCAATTAGCAATGCTTGCCATGAACTAAATACAAAGAAACAGTGCCCTCTTACTTTAGTTTTGCTAATGGGTTTACGGTAAAGATTTCAATTCTTCCAATTGACTTTTCTAGATGAATACCTTTCCAACACATTTTAAAATCATCTTTGACTGGATAGAATACTCCTGGAATATTTCCCTAATGTACTTCCTTATGGACTTGCTGGCGTTGGAAGCAAATGAGGCAGGAAACCTCAATGATGGTTTCCTCTGGATATACAATTCTTATTGGAAAAGAAAACCAAGCTAGTTGGGTGTTAATTTTTCCCAATTGGTATGTACAGTACAATCTCTATTGGGACAAATTAAAAAAGGGATGAGAGGAGGAACAATTAAATCCATCATGTAATCCAATCTCTTCATTCCCAGCACTGGGAATAAGGCTACTTTCACAGTGCCCAAGACTTCCCAAGGAGCTCAGTTCAGGGAAGAACAGGAAGCCTCAGAGAAACAGCTGCTGAATGTTGTCACTCTTTTCTTAGACAGTGGGATGTCTTCTAGTGAAATTTTCACAAATTAATCTAATAACCAGAACACCTGAACATTAGGTACCCAAGGATTCACCTCCAGGTCTAGCAAAGCTGACTTCATCAGGTAGGGATGTTACTGTTTTTTTGAGATGTAGTTCACATAACATAAATCTCACTATGTTACAGTTTGATAGTTTTTAGAATATTTGTCATGCTGTGCAACCATCATGATCTAATTTCAGAGCATTTACATCACTCCCCAAAGAGACGCCATGCCTACTAGCAGTCAGTCCAAGCCTACCCCCTCCTGCCCCTGGCAATCACTAGTCTCCTTCCTGCCTCTGTGGGCTTACCTATTCTGGACAATATAACTGGAATCATGACTACATGGCCCTATGTATGTGGCTTCTTTTACTTAGCAAGATGTTTTCAAGGTTCATCCATGGCCTAGCTGTAACAACACTTCATTCCTTTTTATGTTTGAATAAGATTTCACTGTAGGATATGTTGCATTTTGTTTATCCATTCATCAGTCAAGGACATTTGGGTGGTTTCCACTTCGGGGCTATACCAAATAATGCTGCTATGACATTCGTGTGTATGTTTTTATGAGAAATGATGTTTTCAATTCTCTTTGGGTACATACCTAGAGGTAGAATTACTGGGTCATATGCTAATTCTACGTGTAACTTTTTGAAGAAATGTCAAACCTTTTTCCACAGTGGCTGCACCTTTTCAAATTCTCAATAGCAATGTACTGATGTAGCAAGGTACCAATGTTCCAATGTCTCCACATCCTTGCCAACACTTGTTATTATCCATCCTTTAATGATAGCCACCCCAGATGGTGTAAAGTGTGTGTGTATTTTTAAAACAATAACTCATGGTCAGATCAAGCATGGTCATACCTGAGCGTGAGATGGTGGAAGTCCCCTTCTTATGTAAACACCGAAGAGAGCGTCCTTCCCGAGGGAGATGTTGAACTTGAGGAACTGGGGCTGGCTGATGTGAATCTGTGATCTCCAAAACACGCCTGGTGGGACTTCTTGGGTCACACGCCGACCGACCTCTGCTTCGCCACTGTCTATGCTGCTGTTTTTCAATGACCAGGGCCCTGGAAAACAGGGATTGAGGTCAGGTCAGCAACATTTGTACATACGATCTGGCTCTCCATTTCTGTTTAATAATATGCTAGAATTTAAACAAAACATATTAAGATTAAACTCATAGCATGTTCCTCTTCAAGTCATAGCTTAAAACATTCAAGTATCAAATAACAAAGCTATAAACCCAGACCCCAGGGCATCTGAGATACTGGCATAATGCTTTCCCAGACTTCCATGACTGCCCTTTGCTGATCAAATAGAATAAGAGCCGGAGTCTGCTCAGTATATGCAAAGCTTGCAATGACCCTGAATGGAACTGGGATGTAAAAAAATATCAGCAGGGCAGGGAGAGTGATATTAATTTGGCAGCATGTTTAATTCTTGAAGCCTGTAATTATTCTTTCCAGCCACAAACGAGTCCAGTGTACTCTAACATTTTTATAAATTAAAAAAGAAGAAATAACAGTAAATAAAAATCAATCCAAAGGAAATAAAATAACTCGGTAGAAAATGGGGACTTGATCTCAGGCTGACCTAATATTGGGAGAGCCTCCTTCCATGAGTGAGAGGGAGGGGTTAACAACTATGCCGAAACCACACTGCTCTGATGGTGATAGTGGTGCACCATCACTGACCCATTCTTGGAATCACTTATAGGGAACTATCAGTTACCCACACTCAGCATCCTTTATCACTTTAATCAGAGGAGCTTCAGGACTACCTATATCATCAGAAGATTTTTAAATCACCAGTGCCTCTCGTACTTCTGAGGTACCTAGCTTATAAAGGTCATTTGTGGTTCCTTCCAAAGGATTCTGAACTTGAAAAACAAAATAAGATTAATCTCCCACCTTCTTGAGAATGTCTAAACCAATGGAAACCAGACACGAAAAGAATCAGACATTTTTGTTTTGAGGGTCTTTTCACTTTTCAAGGGTCAGTTTGATGGCCTTGTTGGTCTAGAAACTTCTTTTTTCCCCAAACTTCATTGTTGAAAGTATTACGTAAGTCCCCATTGACCTCTCCCTGCCACTTCCCTCCCCACCCAGTCCCATTGTCTATGTCCATGGGTTATGCATGTATGCATAAACATTCATTGGTTGATCTCTTCCCACCCACCCTCCCCTGTCTTCCCTCTGAGGTTCAGTCTGTTCCATGCTTCTATGTCTCTGAGTCTATTTTTGATCATCAGTTTATTTTGTTCATTAGATTCCACATATGCGTGAGATCATGGGATACTTATCTTTCTCTGGCTTATTTCGCTTTGCGTGAGACTCCAGGCCAATGGGTAAAATTCCCCTCTGCATTCTGGAATGGAGGGACTGTTCTGAAAATATTTCTCTGTACGTGGCCACTACACATTGCAGAGGGTTTGGGTGGTCAGGAGAGGGCATGATTACTGGACCACAATGGAAGGGAAGTGAAGTTACCTCGCTGAGGAGGCCTGGCTCTGTTCCTATCGCTCTCCTGAGATAATACTCGAGAGTGACTTGGGCCAGTCTCTCCATCTGTCAAATAAGATGTAACATTTTTGGATCTCCAAAGGTTTCCATATCTAAACTATAAACAAACTCTACTGAGTGACTTGAGAATCCAAAGTTATTTTTCCCCCTCTTTTCTTTAGCAAGAAAGGTGATGATTCATTTGTATGTAGCTCAATGGTAGATGAAATAAAAAGTCCACAGGGGCTTAAAATAAAGCAGAGAGAACACTGGTTTGGACCCTAAGAAGAAACTCTTGACTTCTAGAATAAAAAGAAAGCTAGAGGACGGGCTCCTGAGAGAACTTGGGAAGCTTCCATCATATAACATTGTTAAGAAGAAAAGAAACAACTAGGAAGTCCTGAGTGGTGCCTATGTTTAGGTGGGACTAGATGGCTTGTTCCTCAAGCGTTTTGATGTTTGATATGGAATACCTGCCTGTAGGGGGAAGTGTGTTGTGTAATATGTAAGAGCAGAGACTGTGGGTTGACGCTGCCTTGGTTCAAACCCCAGCTTTGATCCTTGGTAAATGCACCAATTCTCTCTGCCTCAGTTTCCTCATCTGTACAGTTGGAACACTATTATTATTCATTTCCCAGGATTGCAATGAGGCTTTAGCAAGTCAGTCCATGGAAGCTTTTAGGATAGTTTTGGCAGAAAATAAATATTAAATAAAAATGAGCTTTCATTATTATTATTATTATCTGTAAGGCTCTAGGCCTAAAGTGTATTCTTTATTTTGCTAATGACAAGTCCAGGGGGAAACACTTATTATCACCAGTTGATCAGAAGCTCTGATTATTATAATTGGTAACTAATTTGTATGTAAAATGCTGCTTCAGATAGATCCTCTGACTTTCCTCCAAATTAAGGCTTTTTTTGGGGGGAAGGGCTATGTTAAAAAGACCCAGTGAGGAAAAAATATAGTAAAAAAAGACCCCAGAGGAAGAACAGTTTAAGGGCATTGCAGAGCAACCAGAGTAACCCCAGCAATCATAGTGTGGCAATAAGTTAAAGAAATGGGTAAAGGGGGGACAAATGGTGGTGGAAGGAGACTTGACGTTGGGTGGTGACCATGCAATACAATCTACAGATGATGTATTATACCACTGTAAACCAGAAACCTATATAATTTTATTAACCAATATCACCCCAATAAAGTCGATAAAAATAAAAAATTTTAAAGAAATTATTCATCTTTCAGCTTAATAAGAAGGGCTTTTCTTTGTGTCTGCTGGGCTTTTGGGGTTGCTGGGATCGTGGCAGGATATGAAAAAGAAGCAGGAAGTCAGCATCCGCGAGCCACTACTCTGCACTGAAACCTCAGGGAAGTTTGAGACTGTCAGGTGTGCAGGGAGTGGCCTGGATAAGGAGCCGCAGGGGTTTGGTTCTTAGGTCACTGGGACCCCCTTCTTTTACTAGACCCTAACTTCAGGACACCGACTTCAGTAAGTTAGCAGCCACCATCTGTGACTGCAGGCTGTCTTCTCAGATGTCACACATCCCCCTTGGGTTTCAGGCGCCACCCTTCTTCATGTCCCACTCACCAAAGGAGGCAGTGCCCATGGGCAATGAAGTACAGGCATTGCAGCCAGGCAGAACTGGGTTCGAATTCTGACTCCGTTTCTTCCTGATGGACGACCAGCAGTAGTTTGCTTACCCTCTCTTGGCCTTAAGTCTTTATTTTATTTTATTTTTTAATAAAATGGAAATGATAAGAGTGGCTATCTCACAGGGTGGGAGTAACAAACGGAAGTACACAAAGCAGGGCTTAGTAGAGTTTCTAGAACACAATCATAGTAAAATAAATGCTAGCTAGCTGCATTGAATTAAATAAAAGAATGAAAAACTATATGGGAAAGCATTTGGCTTCCTTTACAGAGTAAAGGATTTTCCAAAAGACAAACACTGTGTGTGTGATCTATATGTCTGCATACATGTATGCATGTAGATATATATACATGTTTGTCTATTTATCTGTGTACCGAGAGAGAGGGGAGGGTACATTTATGAAATAGAACAAAATAACTATGGAACAAGCTTAAAATTAGAAATCATCTGTTTCCATTACTGGTTTTTGGTGGGATCCTCTAAGAAGTGATTCCTTGATTGATTCGCATATTCTATTGAAAAACCTGCTCTATTGAGTAGCACGGAAACTAAGATGCAGTTCACCTTCACACTGATGCTCTCTTTTCCTTTACAGCCCCACCCTCACCAGAAAAATAGGTTCTTCCCCTGAGTTTCCATGGCTACACTTAACACTACCACGGCACCTATTGTAGGCACTAGGATTGGTTTTGCATAACTTCCCAAGTCTCTCTTATTAGACACTGCGCTCCCTGCAGTCAGGCCACCTGCAAATTCATCTCTGGGTTCTCTGTGGTTTGCACTAACTTCACATGATGGCTCTAGAAACACTTGTTGAACCGAATCAAGTCTGCCTGCTCATCTAATGGGCATTTTTACCCAACTCCTGTGATTACTGGGTGAAATGACATAAATTGACTTAAAACACACACACACACACACACACACACACACCTACCTTTTAAAAGTTCTATGGGAATATTTACCATTTAAAGGAAACTTCCTTGTGGATCCTTTTGAAAAATCATGAGTAAACTCTTAGTTATTTTTTGTGTAAAATCCTATATAATAAAATCCTAGCAACCATAACGGTGTAATGACCAAAACAACTACTCGACCAATTGCTAAGAGGTGCACTGACCACCTCTTAGTGCACCCACCCCTGACCCACAGGCTCTGATCATAGCCAGATGGCGAATGGGGAACCAGGATTGGTGGCAGGAGTGGGGTGGGACTGGGAACTGACAAGTGGGTAGAAGATGTCCCTGATTGCAGGCTAGGCCTAGGGACTCTGTCTGTGTACAATTTTGTGTGTGGGGCCTCTAGTATCCTTATAAAAACCAGAAAATTAACACTGATACAATGCTTTGTCTAATTTAGAGACCTTATTCAATTTTCCCAATTGTTACACTAATATTCTTTCTAGTAAAAGAGAAAAGACCTTTTCTATATATTTCTAAAAATTCTTTACAGTGAGTTGTATAACCTCTGTAGTTGTAAATACTACCTCAAAACACATAAAAAAGGTATTTTTGCCAATTGCTGCCACCAGAGTGTCAGGAACCATTTCTCTAGCTGTCCCTGGAGGTCCAGTCCCAGGGCTGGTGTCCAGGAGTGAAGGTCTAGCCTGCCTCTAAGGTCAAGGGCAGCAGCAAAGGCCAGGCTACCACTCTCACACAAACTGACCCACTCCTGAGTTGTGCCAAGCTATTCTAGGACCACAAACATGGCTGGTCCCTAACAGGCTGCCATTGAGGGACAGGAAGCGAAGTCCTGAGTTTTATATCTTTACCTCCAGGAAGGGCATCCTCCCACTAGGAATGTCTGAGTCCTCAGAAGGCAGTTTGACACAGCCATGGTCAGCCCTGGGCTTGAATCCCAGTGCTGACAGTTCTGAGCTGTGTGCCTTCAGGCTAATCACTGCCCTCTCTGAGTTTACCTGCTCATCTGTATAATGGGCTCCTTCTGAGGAGTAATTAGGGTAAAAGATGTCGTACCTGACTTGTAAGTGCTGCTACCTCTTTCTATTCTGTTGCTGTGCTACCTAAAAACACTGTAACGATCACAGATTTGGAGGAGCAATTTGTGATGGTCTAATTTAAAATATAGGCTTCCTAGTATAGGCATAATTCACTATAGAAGGCCAAAGGGCAGGGTGGGCCTTAAAGAAACAGGCCATCATTTTCCAAAGCTGCCAAAATCAATATACAATGAGTGGTCAATATGTCTGCAGACAGGGAGGGACCTGTCATCTGAATTAAGGTGCTATGGCCCCAGAAAACAAAGTCACAAATTCATTCGCTCCAAACAGCAGGTGTTGAAATGTATTCTAGCTGCTTTTTGGTAGGTACCACCTCTGTGCAGCCTGTGTTAGTGAAAAATAGCCAGATTTCATTTACTTAACAATTATTTTTGAATGTCCAAAGCAATGTTAGATGGGTCATTCATTCATTCATTCATTCATTCATACTTTCATGCAACAAATATTAGTTGAGCATCTATGATAGTGCAAGGTAATCTGTGGTCAACATCAACATTGGGGTCTATGTCACATTCCCATAATCTGCAGCCCAGAGTCCCCTGGATTCAGGCTGGGCTTGACTTGGCAACCTCAGGAGAGAAGGAACTAGGCAGCTACTCTGCGAAAGTCTGGCTGCCCTCGTTGGGTTCTGAGCAAGCAGGATGCAGGCCAGCCCACACCTCCCAGAGCCGTGGCTTCTGCGGCAAACTTCTTTCTGTCTGTGAGCTCAAAGTGACAAGTGGAGATGATGATCATTTGACCCTAAGAAGCAGATGCTTCACACACGATCGTTCTGGCTGGTTCATCTCCAGCATAAAGATGAGATTTCTGGGTTTTTAGGGGCAAACATCCTAATGATCAATTTCACAGCAGAGCCCACCTCTCTCTATAGCTCCACGGAAGATTGCCTGTGTAAATGGGAAGCTATTGCCTATTTCAGAAACATGTACCTAAAATCCTAACCAGTTAAATAAGACTGATGCCGAGCAAATCGACAGCCTTCCATAGGCACATTAGGAGCTAATCATTTCAGAAAACGTTGCCATAATTCATTTATGGGAACAGCAAAACTATTCCCCAAACAAGAGGTAATGGGAATGGACTCCTCGTCATACCAGGGAAATGAAGCCTCATCTTCATATTTCCTAAACTTAACCGAACTCCGGAGGCACCTTGGCATAAATCTACCTTGCAGATTATTCTGCCTTACATATTTTTATCTATTGCAAATAAAGTTGAATTCAGAATATTGCTTCAGTCATTACACCTCGTTTCCATTTATTGGGGAATCAGGACAACCATCTGAGGCTTCTGTTTAAGCAAGAGATGGGCGGAAAGGTTCTCCTAAGGACATTAGCGTACTGCCTGGATTCTAGCTCTTCCGCAACCCTAGCAGCCTTGCCGCTGGCTGGCCATTCGTCACAGACAGATTTCCGTCCTGAGCATCACTGCTCCCGTGGTGGTAGTCACAGTATCCCATGGCAATAATGATTTTTACAAAAATCCTTCAGTGTTTGGGTCGCTAAGCACTGAAGGATGTTACGAAAGTACATAGCCTTTAGATCTTTGGAAACCTCAGTTTGTCACCTTAGGTAAAAATGGCCAACTCTTTGTCCCTAAGAGTGTTAACCAGTTAACTGCCATGATATTTTGAATTTAATTAAAAAAGGTTCACTGCTTGTAAACAGTGTCTACAGATGCTTATGGCATACAAATAGTCTATAGATATTTATGTGTCTACAGATCCTTGCGGTCAATAGATATTTACACATCTTGCTGTTCAGGTGGTCTTGCTTCTGGATTACTCTGTGGTTCAGTTCACTAATACGATTTATAGCAGCTAACAGTTATTGAGGGGTTACTATTTGCCATGTAATCTCCTGACACCTTTGTGATCCCTCCCCCATTTTTTTCCAATGAGAGGACCACAGAAACAAAGAGACCTACTTAGGGTTACATAGCTCGTAAGTGGCAGAGCCAGGACTAACAGCCATGTCTGATTATATCGAATCTCACCTATCTAACTACTATGCTAACTGTATTCCAGGTCCTGGGGTGAGTACAAAGATACAACAAGGTGTGCATCCATGCAGAGAGCAGATTCCAGTCCCTGCGTGTGTAAGGCAACCAAGGCAAGCAAGGGCAACTGTGGTGGGGAGGGAACTGGCTCTCATTATTAATACCCACATCAAGTCACAATGCTGCCCGGTCTAATACACACTATGCAACTTAGAATGAAGTTACAGGGACAATCAGAAGCTAAATCAAAGCCACGTGACACGCGTAAGTGGTACCCATCTGTGACAAGGGTAGAACATGGCCTCCAAAGCGAGGGGAGATGTGTCGGTGCATAGGCTATTGGTCTATTTTCCACTAGACACGCACCATGGTAATGACTGGCTCCAACCTAATGACCCCTCGCCCTTCTGGGGACTTCACTGACTTTGAAAAAGCCTCATGCAGAGAAGTGATCATTTTGAAACCCTGAGCTGTGTTCACTGAGAGGCTGACAAGAGCCAGAGGAAGAATTACCAACCTCCCTGCTAATCTGGCTCCTGGTCCCGTGCATTAAGCCAACGAGTAAAAATCATTATGAAGTTTCTGCTGAAAGGGCAAGTGTAGAAAAACATGTTTCTCAACAGCATAACAGTCTTTGCCATTTTTCTTCCAACTTGCATACCATCTGGAAATTCTGATTTTTTTCAAAGGGGAGGAAAGAAATGTGCTCCAGGCACAAATAAATGTTTACAGCTGAGTTATAAACTGAGAATGGTGGGGCTTAAAACAGGCTGGCAGCGACAGGATTCAGGCTGCGGCAAGACAAAAAACGCCGTGGCAGGCCGGCCAGCACACTGGCCCTCCTGCTTCCCACGGACCTCGTCAAGCAAATGTCTGGGAAGAAGTCTTTATTTGGGTTCATTCTAATACTCAGAAGGTTAAAAAAAAAAGTATGATGCAGTATGATTGTCTATCATGACATTCTGAAGGCAGACTTTACCTTTGGGAAGTAGAGCATGTTCCCTGGCCAGTGTAGCTCAATCGGTTGGGGTTCGTCCCATGCACCGAAAGGTTGCCAGTTCAGCTCCTGGTCAGGGCACATGCCCAAGTTGTGGTTTTGATCCCCGGTACAGGGTGTGCAGGAGGCAGCAGATTAACGTTTGGCACTCACATAGATATTTCTCTCTCTCTCCTCTCCCTTCCTCTCTTTCTAAAAATCAATAAAACTATCTTCAACAAACAAACAAACAAACAAGCAAAAAACACAGCCCCTCATAAGAAGTGGCAGCCCATAGAGGTCGGCTCAATGTACCAGGTATAAGATGTCAATGACAACAACTGATATTCACGAGCTTTTATTAATTTCTGTATCCTACAGACCGTGTTTTACAAGAGTTGTCTCTTTTCTGCTGGATGGCATGCTCATGAGGGGGACCATTTCACAGATGAGGAATCAGAGGCTGAGGGAGGACATGGCCTACTTAAATTCATGCAGCTGCCAAGTGACGAAGCTGATGTTTATATCCAGCTGCACCACGGCAGAGTCCTATATGAGAGAGGGCCTATTTGTGCAAAGTCACCAAGACTGTATTATACCCAACTCTAGTCAAGAAGAGAAAACTCATATATTGGGAATTTGGTCTCTTCTTCCTAGCTTCCTATAATTTGTGTTGTTCCAGGTAAGACCAAGAAAAGTAGAAATGGGTTTGCAAATGCCATAGAGCAGTCAGCAAAGTTTTCCTGTAAAAGACCACTTGGTAAGTATTTTTAGGTTTTGTGGGCCTCAACCTAGTCTCTGTTGCAACTACTTCACCACATCCTTGTGATACAAAAGCAGTCCCAGACAATGAGTGGACATGGCTGTGCTCCAATAAAACTTTATTTGCAAAAACAGGCAGCTGGTCAGATTTGGCCCACAAGATGCAGTTTGCTGACCTCTCCTATAAAGAACACCTTACATTTAAAGTGAGTGAGAGGTTTTCAGAATGATCCACGAAATCCTACTTGGGAGCTTATTCTTTCTTAAGGCCAATGAGCAAATTGGCTACCTATGATGTGCCCTTTAAAAGCTCTTGTGCATGTTGCCATTGGGCCTAGCCAAGCAAACTGGATTCCCTTATGCTATCTGATCAGGTCAGAACACTGTATTGAATCTTTGTTCTCAAGGCTTCTCTAATCCCAGCTCTATAGAAAAACGTGCTCCAAGCTCGAGTAATGAAGACGTATGAGTTCATTCCTCTTAACATAGAAATACACGCGAGATGGTGAATGATTCTGGCAGTGTGTGGGCTCCCTTTTCTTGATCTGAAACCCAACAACCAACCCCGTGAAAGTTAATTGAAAGAGAGAACAGAGTGAAAATAAGCCATGAGCAACAACAAATGGAAACAGGAAGACGAAGGCCAAAGAATACACTCTCCTAACTAATTAATCAAGTGTTTTGTTTCCACTAACATATCAGAGTGTGTAGGCTGTGCTGTCTATTAGATTTCTTTCCAAATCTGAGAAATGTAAACACTCCTAAAGACCAGGTAATGAAATCTCTATCGACGTGCCATCGTAGATGGGACTCACATGTCCGTGTTTTGCTTACATTTCAATTTGCTGCTGCTGGATCCTTACCCAGTAATTACTTAATAAGATTAACCTCCCTGGTCATGTGTGATATTTTTGGTGAAAACATTAGCAGAGGGAAGGATTGTTGTACGCCACCCAAAATGGAGGGCATGTTATTTAATTAACTTATTGCCAATAGTTCCTGATTGTCTCTTTGAAACACTGGGAAAGCAGTCTATTGGCATTGATTCGGGTGAGCTAAATGTATAGAATTGGGGAGTGGGAGTGAGGGAGGTCACTGAGGAAAGAAATTCAAACCTCAAGTCACTTTCTCTAAAAGAGCTAGCCATGTTTGAAAAAAGGAAAACCTGTCTAATTGTTTTATCATTTAAAAAAATACATATTTTAAATCCACACTGGAGGATATTTTTCTACTGATTTTTTAGAGAGGGTGGAAGGGAGGGGAAGAGAAATATAGAGAGAAACATCAATGTGAGGGAGACAAATCCATTGGTTGCCTCCTGCATATACCCCGACCAGGCTGGGATGGAGCCTGCAACTGAGGTCCATGTCCCAAGCCCTTCAATCCTCGGGCCGATGCTCTATCCACTGAGCCAAACTGGCTAGGGCCTGTCTAATTATTTTATAAAACCAAACTTTCGAGCTAGTTGAAGAAGGGATCTGAAATCTTCAGTCATCAGAAGAGTACTGTTTTGGTGTTCAGAAATGAGATGCTCAGATTTTTACATCAATTGGAAGCAATTTTAAATTCTCACCCCTTTTCATAAGAGTCCTACTGACAAAATTTACTGAACAATGATTTGGCAACCATTTTTACCTGTCTCATAACTCATTTGGCAACAGCTGAACTGGTGATGATACACAAATTACACAACGTTTTTAGAAGCCTATTGCATCTGAGGGGAAAAATTCTGGTCTTTCCATGGAAAGTGTTTCCTAATTGGTGATTTAGAGACACCACGTTCTCATGTAGGACTCACTCTCTGTGGGAGGTGCCTGCTTGAGCTGGTGGAGAAGGTTCAGGCTTAATCACAAATGGGTGGAGTGGCTGATCTTAACTCACAGAAGTCAATGCCTGTCAGGGGTCCCCTTTTGTGAAGGACAGTAAGTGAAAAGACTTTGTATATGATGTCAAAATGTATAGACATTTAATAGACATCTCTATGCTGAGGATAGACTATGCCTATCCACTTTCGAATATGTATTCTGCATTCTTCACAAAGGACAGGTAGATTCAAGGACACTCATGGGTAAAATACAAAGCTGGGTTTCTCAAGGAGCATCCTGGTTGCCATTTTGGGTGGAAGGGGGCTATCTTGTGTATTATAGGATGTTCAACAGCATCTCAGCCTCTACCCAATGGATGCCAGTTGTACCTATTCTAACTGTGACTATCAAAAAAAAAAACACAAAAAACCATTTTCAGCCCTAGCCAGTTTGGATCAATGGATAGAGTGTCGACCTACTGACTGAAGGGTCCTGGGTTCGATTCTGATCAAGGGCATGCACCTCAGTTGTAGGCTTCTCCCTGGCCCCCGTGTATGCAGGGGACAACCAATTGATGCATTTCTGTCACATCGATATTTCTCTCTCCCTAAAAATCAACAGAAAAATATCCTCTGGTGAGGATTAAAAAAAAAAAAAAGGTCTTCGAACATGGCCAAGTGTCCTCTCGTGGGCAAAATGAAAACCAGTCCTAAAGAAACCAAAATTGTAGTGGTCTCAAGTCTTGGAAGTGAAGAGATAGAATCTGAGGCCAACACATGTAGCTTGAACTTTCTGGTTAGTGAAGGGAGGGCATGATCAGTCAAGGCCAAGTCTACTTTTCATCCTTCGATGCCGTGTTAGTTACCTGATAATGGAAAGCATATAATTTCATCCTCAGACAAAACTTGTTCATGCTTACTTAAAGGTAATTTAGGGTTATGATTAGGATAGATGAGTAGAGCAGTTATTAAAGACTGGATAAGAAGACCAAAAGTCACACTCTAAGCATTAGGACAGCGCCAGGGAGAAAAATTCCAGCAACGTTAGCAC
This sequence comes from Murina feae, assembly GCA_004026665.1. Lineage (NCBI taxonomy): Eukaryota > Metazoa > Chordata > Mammalia > Chiroptera > Vespertilionidae > Murina > Murina feae. The sequence continues at coordinate 38,643 of PVJC01001191.1, forward strand.
CTTGGGATGCTGACGAACACACACCTGTAAGGGAGGATGAATTCTGGAATCTTCTTTGTGGAAAACGGCTGACTTAAGGAAAACTCCAGCGAGCTTGCCTACAGATTCCCAGGGCACAGACCTGAGCCAGGTTTGTACCTGTCTACTTATTTGATGTGGGGCAAGTTTTTCTCAAACCTCCTGGGCCTCAGTTTCTCTGAGAAAATCTCTCCTCCCTTTAGAAGGTACGCAATGCTAAGACTGGCACACAATAGGAGCCCAATAAACATTAGTTCCGTTCCCATCTTTGAAATGTCCCTGTGCAGTATTTTAAGAAATGTGGGGGTGCACTGCCTACATGTGCTGAGGCAGAGTGAGAATTTCTGTGTCTGGAGAAATCCTCCCGTCTGTGATTTCCTCCGGATTCAGCTAGTTGAAAGATGCCACTGGCTGGCTGCTGAAGTCTTTTCTTCTTTTTTAAAAGTGGAAGCTTTTGAATATAGTGCATTTGTAAGTGATCTGAGTTCGAATATAACAAATCCCCCGGTATAGCCCATTTCTACCTGTGTTGCACAGCACATTCCTTCCACTTTAGTTGCCAATAAAGGGCTACACAACTAAAAAAAAAAAAAAAAAAAAAGATAGAGAGAGAGAGAAAAAAAAAAAAGATGGTGCAAAAATAATAGTTTTAGTCTGTCCCACAGGTCCGTAGCTGCCCATGGTTCTGTTTCCTCTTCTTCTTAGCACCTGGCTAGCACCCTTCTTCCCCTGCAAGAATACCCTTGCCTGATAGCTTCAGGAAACATTCCCATTGTTCCCTTCAATGTTCATAGTAGAGAGGCTTTGTTCCCCAATTGTCAAAACTCCTCATTCTCCCCTAAAGCCCAGCTGCTCTGATGCTATCTGCCAGGCTGTGCCTGATGGGGCTTCTGCCCCTGGGAGGCGCCTTTCTCCCCAGGAGAGGGCTCCCTCCACTGGGCTTTCTCCACCAGGAAGGACTTTCTCCTGCTGCTGCCTGGCTGCTGGCCACTCTGCCTAGGCCTCGGGATGCTTTCCAGGCGCTGCAGAGCCTGCTGTGGCTGCAGATAGCATAGGTATGCACATTGTTCCAAGCAGGTGGCCTGTCAGCTCCAGCTGCTGCAGCCAAACACAGCCAACAGACAGGAACAGCAAACAGCTCTGAACAGGGGCACCTCGGAAGGCGATGCTCCCTCCTTCCCCCCTGCCCCTTCCCCCTTTCTCTCATTTTTCATATCTTCCCAGATTTGGATTAACCAGCTGGAGGGAGCTCTGAGTGTTCCTGTGACCTCGAGAGGGCCAGTGGCAGCTGTAACCTCACCTTTGCCTCCAGATGGCATCGTTGCCACATCCTCGCTTCCTGGTAAGCCAGTCCTGATCCCATTGTTAAAGGTGTGTCCATCTGCCGGCTGGAGTTGCCAATTGAGTCCCAGCAGATGCATTGCTGCGGGAGAGACAAAGCCATAAGAATATGAACAGATAATTCAGCAATGCAAATGCCAAGGGGGAGGGCCAGGTGTCTCCTCTAAGCCATGGCCCTTTAAGGAAGCTGTAGTTCAAAAGTAGCCTGACCCAGGCCCAGGGAACAGCTAATACAGAAAGCACAGCTCTGGGTGCTAGGTCTCCTCTCTGCTGCTGTTCACAGCCCCAGGCAGAGAGGGTCCCCGTGGAGACCAGAGGAAGGAGGAGAAAACAGCCCAGTCCTCCCAAGTGGCACCACCACGGTGGCGGTGGCGGGGAGATGGCCCTTTGGAACCGCTGTGCAGGGTGCAGCTCGTCATACTCGGCTTTCCCACACTCTGGATGCAGCTGTCGTTAGACCGAGGGTCCAGGGGTTCTGACCAGGAGGTCTCCCAAAATAATGACTCAAAATGTCAGTTTCAAGACAAGCCTACTGAGATGGGATCAGCCCACCCCCGACTATTCCAAACTTTAAAAATATGGTTCCTGTCCACCTCTTCATGGTAAATGAACACTTTACAGCCCATCATGGAAAAAGCTTGGGTGTGGTGGTGGCATGGGGACCTTTTCTGAAAACATCACAATTCCCCTTCTCCCCTCCCCCCTGCCAAGAACAAAACAAAACAAAACAACAACAACCCATACGCTTGACCACCGTGAGTGAGACAGGTCCCAGGCACAGCGTCTTCTCTTTGCTCAGGAGACAAACATGTCTCCACAAGTCCTGCTTTACTTCAATGTGTTCCCCCAACCTCCAGCTTCCTCTGGTCTTCCTCTAGTCCCTCTGTCTGTCCCAACTCCCCACTTCCCAGTTAGATTAGCAAACTCAACCCTCCCCCGCCCCCATCTCTGTGGCTTCTAGGGGCTTTGTTTGACTGCTTCCGATTAAACAAGATTAAACAACCTGCGTTCTTTCCAAGCAGTTCTTTCCAAGCCCCGGCTAGGCTCAGAAATGCTTCATTTGCAAATCAATAAGGAGTTCATTTCCCTACACATTTTCCATTCAGACAATAATCACACCACGTCTGTCTGGCATTTCAACCTGGACACAGGCTGACGCTGTTGCTATGTGTCCAGTGCTGAGGGAGAGAAAGGGCCAGTGACAGGGATGATGCAGGGACCAGAGAAACAATTAACCGCAGGAAACAATTAACAATGCTTAGGAAACTGTTCACACAGCAATTAATTCTGCAGGCCTGCCACCACTTCAAGTCGGGCCGCCTCCCTTTAAGGTTAGAAACCTGTCTCCCAACAATACAGATTGATGGCCGTATATAAGGTAGCAAGTTATCCCCACATGTATGGCAACTTCTTTCTCACATGCTGTCCCCACACGGAATCATGTGCTGTTTCCAGACATTACTCTGAAGTGCAAGGCCCTCTGTGGCAACTCTCTGAGATGATAAATACCAATAAGTGACATTTACACTTTCCATCCAGATAACACCTAATTTTCCTCTGCAGTGTATCCGTTATATGGAGGCCGCTACTTGAGGAGGCCAGATCCTACTGCTTGGAGTCATGACATATTCTCACTGCACAGAGGCAAGGCAGTGGGAACGAATCATGGTTGCTTCTATGTAATGACAGCTTCTGATATGTAATTACAAGGTGAAGGGCACCAAAGAATTAGCTATTTGAAAATGGTTTAAAAATGTTATGATTGGGCTATCAGGGCTCACCTCGAGCCAGCTCAGGGCGACCCTGGAGATGTGATTCTGTGGAGGGTTTCTGTGCTTAAGACAGAAATGGACAGGTGTAGCAGGTGTACTGGGGCTCAGGCCTAACCAAACATTGCTTTTCACGTCTGTGAAAGGAAGAGGTGGCTCCACCAGAAGACGATGAAAACCTCCCCAGGGCTCCATCGATATGAAAACTCTTGTCCAAACAGCTCTGCTCTGGCAGGACTCTGTCTTGCCACCCCACGCAGAACACACTGCCACGCTTGCTCTAGGGGCAAAGTGAGCGAAGAGCACCCCCATCCCCTGTGCAGGAACAGGGCATTCTGGGAACTGTGCTGTCTATTTTCAAAGACACCTGTCCTCCCTTTTCATTTTGGGTTGCATAGCATCTCTCTCTCTCTCTTTAAAGTATTTTGAAAACAAGCAAACTATAAATGGAGTGAGAAGGGTTAGGGTCAGAGTACGCATCTTCTCAGACAATTCACAGGAGCGCAAAGAAAGGATCAGAAAGTGAGATGGAGAAGCGAAATCTGCCATGATCAGCTTGGTCCACCCAGCAGAGGCAACACCACAAAAAACAAAACTCAAGTTTGGGCATATTTTATGTTGTTCCATTGAATGTTAAGTAAATAAGTGAGAATTATAGTAGGGGTATAACCACCTAGTCTTGTTTCTTTTTTGGTTGGAGGGCAGCAGGGTCTGAAATAGGCTTTTGTTTACACATTTTCTTTTCTCAATCAGCTCTTCTTTCTCTCTTTCTTGAGTAAGACAATGGTGGGGATGGGCTGACATGTCCTCAGGATAAAGACCCAGGGGAGCTGTGAAGTGAATGAGTCTCCTGACTTATGAGAGCTGTTTCTTACTCTGCTCCTGATCTGCTCTGGGGCTGAGGCTAAGAACCAGTGGTCAAACTCCCCCTTTCCCAGTTGTAAAGGTTTCCCTTTACAGGTGGAATAATGGCTGCTCAGAGACACTGGGGGTTAAGCATCTGTCCCCTGGCAGGTCTCACCAAGTGCCCTACACACAGAAGGCATTCCATAGTGTTTATCAGAACAGGTGATGCCCATGGGGGACGATGGAAGGGCTAGATTGTAGGTCGTCATGTTCTTATAAATAAAACAAATCTAACACAGAGGTAGAAAGGATGGGATGAGATAGTGCTGGCAGCAATATGGATGAGCCTGTGAAGAGAAGCTATTTTAATTATTAGCATACTAGGGGCACGGTGCACAAAAATTTGTGCACTTGGGGGGTGGCCCTCAGCCCGGCCTGTGCCCTCTCGCAGTCTGGGACCCCTTGGGGGATGTCCACCTGTTGGCGTGCCTGGTCAGCCTGGTGAGGGACTGATGGCTGTGTGCAGTCTAGCCAAGCCCCCCCAGTGGGGACTTCACCCCATGGGGGTGTGGCCATCCTGGGTGAGGGGCTGAGGGCTGTTTTCAGGCTGCCCACAGCTCCCATTGACCCAATGTCCCAGCGAGGCTGGCTGGAATCAGGTTTCTGGGGTTTATTTATCTTCTGTAATTGAAACTTTGTTACCTTGAGCGGAGGCCTAGGCAGGCAATGGAAGCCTCCTGTTTGCTTCAGCTCTATGGCTTCTATAATTGAAACATTGTTGCTTAAGCAGAGGCCCACCAGCCTAGTCAGGCAGTTGAAATGGAAGCCTCCTGTTTACTCTAGCTCTGTGGCTGCCAGCCTCCATCTTGGCTGGGTAAATTTGCATACAGCCACTCTGATTGGCTGGGAGGCGTGGCTTGGCTGGTGGGCATGGCTTAGGTGTCTTGGAGTGACAGTCAATTTGCATATTACTCTTTTATTAGATTAGATTAATACTGGTGGCCTGTTTTTGAAGCCCTTCTGTGGCCAACACCAGAGGAGACTTCCTGTGGACATTATCTTAGGACTCATGTCTTACATTTGAGGGGTGCACTGCCATAATCCCCCTTTCACTGGCCAGGAAACTGGTATCTATGAAGTTTGATCACAGGGGAATTTTAGAATCCAAGGAGGGTTACAGTGGCAAGTGTCACAGTGGTCTGGTGACAAATTCTGATTTGTGGTAGGATCTTAGCAAACATGGTCTCTTTCTTGCAATTTAGGACAATCTCATTGTGATTGGTGAATGATCACTTTCTATACTCAGCAACCCTTTCTGAAGAGGGTTCTATTTTCTCATCTTGTTGAACACAGATGTGGGCAGTGACCAGGTGGCACGTACTCTGCTCACCTTGTTTCCTCTTCTATACTATCAGCCTGGGTCTTGAGTGACAATAAGGTGGTTCAGATCCATGGCTGACTGGTCATAGAACACAGAATGAGTGAATAGATACACTGCGACTGCTGCAAGCCACTGAGTTGTTACAGCAGCATACCTGAGGCTATTTAGACAGACACATTTGGTTTTAGGGAAAGTTAGAAATTCCATTTTCATACCAGGTCACTGTGCCTTCCTTGAAGTTGTTTATTTATAGCGTGAGGATCCTTTCCAAAACCTAGCCAGAAAGAGTTAGGACACATTGAGGGCCACTACATTTGGTTTTATAAACAACAAAATAGCTCTTTAAACATGATGTCATGATATTTCCAATTGTGATACACTCGCAGAATCCGATTTAAAAAGCTAAGGGGCCTCAGAGGAGCCAGCGTTATTGCTTCTTCACCTTAAGATTGTGGGTGAACACTGACCTCATCAATTTGCATACTACAGAATAAGAGATCCTGGATGCAGCGGGTGGTCCCCGCTCCCACTCCCCCAGGTGCTCCAGCAGCTCACCCCAAGAGGTCTCATTTGGACCATCTGAGGGTCAGAAGTGAAATGAGTTTGGGAGGCCCTCTCCCTAATGTTTCCCACCCCCGTCGGTAGCCAAAATGCACAATTTATCACAATGTGACAGGCTCTGCTCCAGTGGGACCCTTGGACAGAACAATGGGGCTCCATGGGTCAGCAAGGATGGAAGAGGGAAAGGCTCCCAGTGGAAGCTCATGTAATCCAGGTGGCAGCTGGGAAGGCAGTCACAAGAAACACAAGAGGCAGCCAGGCTCTGAGAGTTTCCCTCTGGCTAAGTACAGAGGACTTCCATTGAGTGCTGAAAGGGAACCAAAGCAGGATGGACCGACCACAAACAGACCCCACACAGACCCTGCCTGCAGTAAGAATGAGACACAGACCTGCCTGGAGTTAGGGGATATTTTCTTACTGAAGTTGCTTGTTTTTGTTTTGTTTGTTTGTTTGTTTGTTCTTTTGTTCTTTTTATTTTTTGTGTGTGCCAGATGGGCTCTAAAAAACATACTCAGAAGCCCAAGCAAAGGGAAGGGAGGAGGGATGGTTACAGGTAACAAAATCCCCCAGCAACCACAGCATAGGAGATTATAGGCCTTGGAGAGTGGCAGCTTGGAACAGGGGTGTCTGAAATAGTAATTAGCATGCATGGGCTATGCTGAATGCCACTTAGAATCTCCCATGTTCATTGGCTGGCAGAGGATCAACCTGACAAAGGAGCCAATCAATACATCAGCCATGCTTCCCTGAGAGCTGCTCCGCCCATGCTTATCACAGAGGGCAAACACGGGGGCCCCGGGTGCTCTGCGTCTGCTGCGGTATCTTTAAAGATCAGGCTTGTCCATACGTACCCGAGGAAGAGACCGGGCTTTCCCCTCGAAAATGGAAGCTTAGTCAAGCAGGGTTTAGGGAGTGGGAAAGGGGGAGCCACACCTGCTGAGTCCAGTGGCTCAGCGCAGTCAGACTCACAAGGGCATCAGAGAGGATGCCAAAGCCCCTTCAGAGACCAGGTAGGATGATGGGAAAGGCCAGGGCTGGGTCTCCCAGCTCCTGAGTCAGCCAATTTAGACAATGCCAGGTTCCCCTGGGAAATGTAGCCAATTCCAAAAGTGTCACTGCCCAGAGAAGAGAACCACCGTGGAGTAATCAGAGCTCAAGTGCAGGAGTGCTAACCCTCAACCTGCACAGGCCACCTGCAAACAGTGGCACTTCTGCTAACAGTCGTGAAAATTAACACATGCAAATGAACCTACTCAGTGACATGAAGACAATTAACATTTATTTTGACAAAGTGCCAGGTGTTGGGTTCATTAGGTTAATTGTATCATTTATTTGTTTTTTTTTTATCATTCAGCAAATATTTATTGAACACCTACTGTGTGTTAGGTGTGTCCTAGGCATCTAGAATAAAGCTTCTAACAAGTTTACATTCTAGTGGGAGACAGAGAAACAAAACACGTTAAGTGAAAAGTAGAGCGTATAGGGTTAGGGAATACCAGGTTGTGGGGAGATGGAATTAAAAGTTCTTTTGTTTAAATGAGGACTGGCCAAACATGGCATCTGTGATAGGTGACATCTCAGCCAACACCTGAGGCATGTGAGAAAGTAATTCATGCTGACAACTGGGGAAGAACGTTTGAGGTTGGAGTGGAGTGAGTGGCTTCTACCTGTGTCAGAAAGGATGACACTGAGGATTCTAAACAGGATGAAAGCTCACTTAGTATTTCCATTCCAGCCTAGTGAGGTGGTAATGAAATCTACATATTCTTAAAAGGAGATCGAGGCTTAGGGAGGTTAAGGGACTTGCCCAAGGAAATGCGAGGTCTGGGATTCAGACTTAGATTCTGGTAACTGCAGAGTGAGAGACACCCACCCCATGTTCTCCTGCAGTCAACACTGACAGGGCACTTACTGAATACTGTCAAAGCTCACTCAGGGACAGACACCTCCCTTTGTAAGCAGTCACTAGTCCTCTATCAATATGCCCCGTTTGTGTTTAACTGAAAGGAATCGCCACTGTCAGTAGAAATTACATGTTTGGCAACTTCAATAATTCACTATCAGGCTGAGGGACACTATGTTTAGTGACTTTTCCCCTGGTTAGTGTATATCATTGTTTGGGGTGCTCCTTCCTCAAAGCGGAGGGGCCCACTGCAATGTATTAATAGCATCCTTCTTAGGGATGCTGCCAATGCCAAAAGTGGCTCAAAGGAAGAGGTGCAAAGAAAGCCAGGAGAGATGACGTTCTTGGAAATGCCATTAAGTCTTAAAAGAGTTTTTTAAAAAATCCCTTTTCAAACTGCCTTGATGATGTGATGTCTCTGATCTCCCTCCCACTGTATTATTATACATTAAATGGAGTGACATTTCAGAGCACTGTGGGGAAGCTACACCCACAAAGCCTTTGCTAGCAATGGGGTATGCGTACCCATCTCCCAAGAGTGCTCTGGAACCTGACGTGTCCAACATCCAGCTCGCATCTCCCAAATTGGCTGTGAAGCTTGTGGTGTAGGAATCACACAGCAGGGGAAGGAGGACTCAGAGATGATACCAGAATCCTGGCAGGACCATCGGGCGACAGCGGGGCTCTGCAGAAATGTACCTGCCTTCACACCACTCCCTGCACTCCCCTGTCCTCTGGCCACAGTGCTGAAAGGGCCATCGTGGGGGTGTTGAGTGTGTCACCCACATTCCAGTCCCTTGCAAATGCGTGGAGGCTTTCTGTCCCTCCTGCCCGGGTGCCACGAGAACAAGGTGACAGTTGCATGAGGCAGCCTGGGACCAGGGAGCAGTGTACTCTCGAGACAAGAAGAATCCGCATGGAGGGACCAGTGCATTCATCTATTCTTGTGACAGGCTCAGGCCGGTACAGCGAGTGGGAAGCAGTACGGCATTAATCAATTCTTGTGTTTGGAGAGAAAAAAACTGGGGCTCCTTGCAGCTTCAGGATGTAAGGAGCCCCAGGCTGGTGTCATCCCTGCCGCTGTCATCCCTGCAGACGCACTGCAGGTGGCAACTGCCGACACTGGCACGCGGTGTCTGGTGAGCTCGGGTGACCTCTAACAAGGCCCCCTGCTCTCAGCATCCCCGGGCGGATCAATATGCAAGATAGACACGCGCTCACAGCCACTTTCTGCCCCTGAGCCGGGCCTCTTGGACTGCACCCTGGAGGACTGGCCGTGGTGGTCCCGTGTCCCACTGTCCCCTTAGCCAGCTCATTCTCAGGCACCAAACACACGCTCGGAGCCATTTGCCACAACGGGGTATCACTCACCCTGTTCCCGTGGCTGCTTTTCCCAGGAAAGAAATAAAATAAAAGCCTTTCTTTCTCTGAGAAAGGACCCATGTGATCAAAATACCTTTAGAGAATGATAATATCGGTAGGCTTTATTCAGCAAATAAATCATGGGCTGGGATTTTAAGAGCTTTTGTGATAGCAAAACACACTACCGAGATTCACACACACACACCTAAGCACACTTTTCTCCACCCCCCTCCGGAACGTGTCACTCAGTGCTAACAACCCAAACAATCTCTGCCTTTCTTTCAGAAAACAACCAGCAGCCCTGGGAAAGGGGGGCTAGTCTGCAAGAGCCCCAACCACAAAGGAACGGCAACGCAGGCTGCATGAGGTAGGCGGCCCTCGGCAGATCAGGAAGCAGACATGGTAAGTGTTGCAGAGGATAAGATGTCACATACATTGGTAGAGGTGCCACGTGCACTGGAACAAAGAGGGAGAACTCTCCGGTGGAAAACAGCCTTTCCCATGAGGAAGTGGTGAGGGGGTCAGAAAGGTGGCAGTTAGGAGAGGGCCACACTCCGGCACATTTCTTTCTTCCCTAGGCTGTAGCCAACAAGAGGAGGGTCCGGATTCCTTTCCTTTCTGGAGTGCCCAGCAGCCCCCGATAAATGAGGGAGCCTTCTGATTGAACTCTGAAGCCCATAGCCAGACAACCTGAGTCCTGCAGCAGAGGCAGGGAGGCCTCAGGGATGGGGTAAAGGAAGAGCCAGCTCCCCACCTGAGATCCCTGAGATATAACAGATCCATCCCCCTCAGGGTCTGAATCTCCATACGACTGCGTAGAAGCAGAGGACCCTGTGCAAAACAATTTACCTCCCTAAGCACTACATTCCTTAGTTAGAATAGAAGCTAACATTTTGCAAATTGCTGGCTCAGTGTCATGCGTGGTGCCCAGAACGTTATAAGCATTCTCTTATTTCCCCTTCCCAATAAACCTGGAGGTAGGTACTATTATTCCTCCCATTTCACAGAGGAGATAATGGAGGTGGAGAGGTGCTGGGAAAATTGCTCGAACTGCCAGGGCACGTAGCTGGTTAGAGAAGCCAGCACAGGCTCCCAGCCACTTAGTCTTGTGCTATAATTATATCTCTACTAGTGGCCTGGTGCATGAGTTTGTTCACATTGAAAGGGAACTTGGTGTAGGTGAACCAGATTCGGAGCCAAAAGGGCCCCAGCAGCAAGCTAATCCACAGCAGATTTCGTAAGGAATTGGGCACCCTCCTCCCTCCTCTCTGGGCCTGGGGCGCCGGTGAACCAGATTCAGGGCTGACAGGGCCCACAGCAACCCACCCTAATGGTTGGAGCTCTGCCCTCTGGTGGTCATTGCACATCATAGCTATCAGTCGAATGGTCGCTTAGGCTTTTATATATATAGACTAGAGGTCCAGTACAAAAATTTGTGCACTTGGGTTGGCGGGGGAGGGAGGGCCTCAGCCTGGCCTGTGCCCTTTTACAGTCTGGGACCCCTCGGGGGATGTCCACCTGCTGGCTTAGGCCCGCTCCCCAGGGGATCGGGCCTAAGCCAGCAGTAAGACATCCCTCTGGCAGCCCAGGAGTCCTCAGGGGATGTCCGCTTGCCAGTGGGGAATAGGCCTAAGCTGCAGTTGGACATCCTTAGCTCTGCTGAGGAGGCAGGAGAGGCTCCCACCACCACTGCTGTACTGGCAGCCATCAGCCTGGCTTATGGCTGAGCAGAGCTCCCCTGTGGGAGTGCACTGACCACCAGGAGCAGCTCCTGCATTGAGCATCTTCCCTCTGGTGGTCAGTGTGTGTCATAGTGACCAGTCATTCTCAGTGGTTCTGCTGTTAGGGTCAATTTGCATATTACCCTTTTATTATATAGCAGGGGGAGAAGAGTGGTCACATCGATCTTATAGAATGTTGTGTGTATACAGGAGGCAGGGGTCTGGGCATATTAGACACACAGGAGACAATGAAGAAATGTGTCTCACTCCCTGCTTGGTCATGGGTCATTGTGTCATTACCACAATGGTGATCATGGCTAACTTTTACTGAGTCCTTAGTGTGTGCTAGGCACCAATGTTATGATATGTGTATATTATTTTTCCACTTGACAGATGAAAAAATCGAGGCTCAGAGAGCTGAAGTAATGTGCAGCTGGTAAATGATAGAGGTGGGATTTGAATCTGAGCCTGGTGACACCTAACGCCTGCATACTGCACCTTCCCAGCGTATAGCAGGACAACTGTCAGCTCAACTCTAACACTAGTGAAGACTGGGGATGTATTCTTCCTCATTTGCATAAACCCTTTCTCAGAGAAAGCTTCGTGGCTTCCTTCCTGCATCACATCAGAATGGCAGAACCACAGTCAAGATGGGGCTCAAAGATCATGTGGTCCAGACCTTTTCTGGATAGAGATGACCTTGAGCCCTAAGTAGGTGAAATGCCTTGCCTGAGGTCTTGACTACCAATGGGTGGCTGAGCGGGATTGAACCTTGGTCTCTCGACTTAGTGGTTTTCTCTCTATTGTTCTCTTCTACCTCCCTAAAGAAAGACAGGGAATTCTGAAACCTACAGGCAAGGTGACGCCTTATTAATGAGAAAATGAGGGACCACAGAGAAAACTTCTTCTCTCACCCACTTAAAATGTTCATTATTATGATTTTCAAGATAGGGCATGAGCAAAAATGACCTGTTAATAAATTAGTCAACAATGGAGGCATTGTGATCCTTTCTGATCCCAAATTCATCAGATTGTGTTTCTATGATAAAGTACGTCTTCTGCAGAAGTTCATTCACAACTAGAACCTGAAATCTTCATTTTTCTATTTCTACATGGACCAATGGCGCCATGGTCGATCTAGACGCGCCCCCTCCTGCATGGGAACTTGGTAATTTTTCAGGAGAAATGAGTTGAAGAAATAAGGGTGTTGAGCAAATCCTGTATATAATTCTCATCTCAATTTGATCATTTGTTCAGTGAAGCCAAATTAGTCATGTGGGGAGGCTGCCGGTGTTCTTTTCAATTTTTAATTCTTGACATGGTTCGCTCAAGGATTTTTTAAAACTCAGAAATCAAAAATCTTGTATTAGCAAATGGAACTTGATCTTTCTCTTTTAAATGGTTTTTAGTTAAGTGGATTTCACAGGTCTAACCTGAAACACTTTAAACTTTATTCTGATGGAAAGGAACCGCATGTTAGAAAAAATTAGTTCTATCTCTCAGGGCCTTATCATGTAGTGGGAAATGAAATTCCCAGAAATACATAGTCCTAGTCCTCTGATATGCTAATATTAACATGGACAACTTTTTACTGAGAGAAAGAGAAGCTGGGGTGGCGGGGGGGGGGGGGGGGGGGGGGGGGGGGGGAGGGGGGGCGGGGAGAATATTTTCTTTTTGAAACGCAGGCCACCTGTAGCCATTAAAAAAACAACCATCTGCAATTAGATAAATGACACAATTAGACTTATTTTGAGTTTGTGACAATTTACTTAATAGAGCTAATTTCAGGGGTTTTATGCGAAACTCAAGTCCCACGCATTTCTTCCCTGCTAAAGGCACACATTTCTCTCAACAGGTAGCAGCATTGTAACTGCTGTGGCATTTTTGGCTTATACAAAGCCTTCAGTGACAGCAGAAAGACAGGACATGATTCATAATTAACCTCCCTCCTCCCTTTGGTTCATGCTCCCCAACCCCACATAATTCTGTGGAAGACCTCAATCCAGCTGCACCCTAATTCACCTGCAGTTGGGGGCGGTGTCTCTAACACCAGTCTGGGACACAGATTCCCTCAGGCCTGCGGGTTCAGAGCTCCAGAAAGATGAACGCGTTTGCCCAGTTCCCCAACTTTATATTACTTAGCTATTTTAGGCTGAAGTTTCTAAATATATCCCCTCCTGCCCAGCCGAGGTGGCTCAGTGGTTGAGTGTTGACCTATGTATGAACCAGGAGGTCAGGGTTTAATTTCCCGCCAGGGCACATACTTTTACTTAAAATATGTTTTTACTGATTTCAGAGAGAGGAGGAGAGAAGGATAGAGGAGACACATCAATGATAAGAGAGAACCATTGGTTGGCTGCCTCCTGCACATCCCCTACTGAGGATCAAGCCTGAAACAAGGGCATTTACTCCAACCAGGAATTGAACCATGGCCTCCTGTCCAAATTTGGTTCGTCTTTTCAGTGGTTCAAGGGAAATGCAGTCTTGCCAAAAACAATAAAAGAATGTTAAACAAAAAATATTTTATACTGCTTCAGTTTTAAAATTTCAATTAATTACAATGAAGTCAAGTGGAACATTCAGTTCTTCAGTCACACTGAGCATGTGTTAGTGCTCAGTAGCTACACGTGGCAATGGGATGGAGCTGTGTCTAGACCATGTGGTGTTTTCTTTCCTAATTTATTTTTATTTTTATTGCATGGTCCACACTGGAGATGGAGGTCGCAACCCGGGCACATGCCCCGACTGTGAGTCAAACTGTGACCTCCTGGTTCATAGGTCAATGCTCAACCACTGAGCCACACTGGCCTAATGAGACCATGTAGTTTAATGGGGTTCTTCTGGGCTGATTTCCTCCTCAATGTGGCCTGGGATGTTTTATACCCACACCTCTGACAGCATTTAAGGCTTTCCAGGGTAATGACTTACCGATCAGCCTACCTCTCCCTTCCCCTCCCCCAAACTTTGACCCTTGACTACTGGGAGGGGTGAGGCTGAGTCTTCATCCCCCTGTTGTGAATTTGTTCCAGGAACCAGTTGAATGAAAGAATGGCTTGACTAGTCGAGTTTATAAAAATGCAGTTAATTGAGGTCTTATAGTGTACCAGGCTAAGAATAATAATGGTAATAGCAATAAAGGATATTTAGTAAATTCTGATTTTGTGCTTAGGCTTTCAGTTACTACCAGCTTTTAAGGCATTTCTCATTTAATCACTCCCCTCCCCAACCTCACCCCTGCCAAAAAAAATCAACTTTGAGGCAGGAATTATTATTCCCATTTGACAGACAAGAAAACTGAGGCTTAGAGAAATTAAGTATCTTGCCCACTCTCACACAGTTACTCTGTGCCAGAGCCAGGACTATGCAGATGTACCTCAACCTGCCCTCCTCTCCTCCCCGGCTTGCTTATCCGTGTTTCCCTAACCTCAGTCATCATGGGCCAGGTTCATGCCTTTCACTCAATCTGATGTCCACTGGTGCTCTTTCCTTAGCACATTTTAAAATCACCCCCGCCCCCCAATTCAGAAAACATCAATGCACTTAGCCTCCTCCCCAAATAACGTCTGTGAAATGAAAAGCTTGGTGTTTTAGTGGTAAGGTTTTGTGATACATTAAAATAGACATGTTGAAATAAAGTTTGCCCACACACCACACAGAGTCACAGTGTGCGTGTGCTGCCTGCCGCACCTGGGGAAGCACTGCCCCCTGCGCCATCACATCTGACTTCTGCCATTTGTCTTTCTGCTCCCAAAGACCCAGCACTAACCCTGCACTTTCCCTGCCATTTGCAGTGGTCTAAGCAAGAAAAACACCAGCAGCGGAAGAATGGGTCGAGCGGAGGGCTCCCCAGGCCCGTCTTTTCTCATTATTTCCAACTGTATAAAAACAACACATGTGCAAACCACAAGACTTAACCTCCCACCCCCTCCACCTTGAAGTTTTTCTTCACTTCTTCAAGGCCAGAGGACAAAGACTGCTTCAGAAGGCAGTGTCCATGGGTCAGGGCATCCTGCTGAGAGCTTCCCCACTTTCTGCCAGCAATGCCAGGAAGAGTCTGGAATCTATTAGCATCCGAGAGCCCCCGTGCTCCCTACCTGTCTTCTGCTCAGCCCTGAGGGGAGGGCGCCTCCTTAGCCCAGACCACCGCAAGTGCATTCCTGGACAACCCAGTTCTCACTCAACTCCTAATTCACCAGCAATCAGTGGGCACCTTCTAAATATATATATCTTCAGACGCTGCAAACCCTCAATGTAATTTTCAATAAGAATGACACCAACACCAATGTAAGTGCTTACTATGTCTAGACGCTGTTCTAAGAACTTTAGATATTTAGACACAAAATGTTTAGTTTCTTTTGTAGCTCAAACATGGTGAAATATCAGTAATTTTACATGGTCCAACTTAAATATATTAATCACTTAATACAATAGCTCGAGAGCAGATGCTTTTATTATACCAATTTTTAGCTGAAGAAACCATGAGAAAGAGAGATCGAGTGACTTGACCAAGGTCATTCTGTCAGTAGCGGTAGAGCTGGGCTTTGAACGTGGGGACTCCTAACTACAATACTTTTCACCTTTTACAGTAAAAATACCCCCAAAATAATGCTAAACTGCATTTCTGAGGCTAGACTAAATTTCAGGTGCACTGTGGGTAAAATATACTTTTGTGGAAATAATAGAGCTTGGTGACTAGAGAAACTTTGGGACCGGGCAGACCTGGCCCTGAGGCTCTGGGAAAGTTTTGCTCTTTGTTTTCCAATCTCTCAGACCCTCAGTTTCCCTCTCTGTAAAATGGGCATGTTAAAGCTCTAACTAACCGGGGGTTTGCGACATTAAATGAGATAAAGGGTGCAAATCATGTAGCTCAGCTTGACACAGAGCTAAGAGCTCAACAAACAACAGGGATTGTGTGGACTGGCCAGAAATAACCTTGCCCGTCTGGAGAAAAATCTCTCAGATTCCAAATAGCTAGGCCACAGCAGACAGCTCGAGCCTAAATAGAAGAGTATCTGCCATCTGAATTAAAACCGCAGAATACTTGTGGGGAAATACTTGGGGATCACCTCCTGCAAAGCCGCTTTACAGAAGTGGCTGCAGAGACCTGGAAGGTGGGCACCTGGGCTGAGAGGCCAGGCACCGGCGCTGAGAAGCGCACCTGCCTGGTTGCATCTGTGTCTGCCTGCTGAACAGGCTCCTGTGCCGCCCTTTCAGAGGGACGTGCTAAGCGCAGCCTCAGACCTGCTGACCTAACATGTTTCATGCATGAGGGTATCGGTAGCAACACGCAGCAGCGGTTGGGAGGAGCAGTGGGGGAGAGAGAGGAAGGTGCTTGCGTGTGTGCGTGTGTGTGTGTGTGTGGGGGGGGTAGGGGGGTGGGTGGCAGGACTCTAAATGGTTGCCATCTCCATCTCTTGAGCTACCACAAATAACAGTCTACGTGAAAACAGTGTGCTTCCCGTGCCAATGCAGCCTCGAGACAAGCCCCAAACCTCCCTATTTCTACCCAGATAGCTGCCCTTGACCACCTCCTATGTTAATATTCTGGAGGTGCCATTGTGTGAAAAGCACATTAAAGTGGCTGGTAGTGTGGCCGGGAGTCCAGGCAACGGACTGTACTGGGAATGTGCCCACGCAAGTGGCCCGATGAAGTCTGGAGGTGGCTGTGAGCCTCTCTGGTGACTGGTCATCTTGGGTAGGCAGAATGGACAGGGCGCAGGGACTGGAAGGAGAGGAGACCTGCTCGAGGGACCACCACCTATAGAGGCAGGGTGCTCACAGGGTTAGTGTTGACCCTGCACAGGGCAAGGCTTGGGCGGCCAGAGGACTCGGGTAACAGGCATTCCCTCCCCTCCACTCCGCGCCTGGTGCTGAGTCAGGTCCCGGGTGCGGTGATGACTGAGACACTGCTTCTCTGAAGAAGCTGGTGGTCCAGGCCAGTGGTTTCAGGCTGTGGTTCCCAGACCAGAAGCCTCAGTACCCCGAGAACTTGTTAGAGCTGCACATTATGGAGTCTCCGTTCTGTCCTACAGATCAGAAACGCAGCAGGGACAGGGCCCAGCTGTCTGCGGGGGAACAAGCTCTCCAGGAGATTCTGATGGATGCTGTTTGAGAACCGCTGGCATTGAATGAAGCTGCGCTGACAGCAGAGTGTGGAAGAGAATGTCAAGGAAGAAGAGGCTCCACTTGTCTATTTCCAAGAAGGTGGAGGTGGTGAGCAATTCCCCACCTCTTCCCTCCTGGCGCCCTAGGGCTCTGCTCACCCAGAGTGGACGTGGGAGCATCTGGAAGATGCAATATGGAAAAGGGACGATTCAGCCAGGGTGAAGAGATGGAGAAAATGCCAGACTCAGACCTGGGCCAAAGTGCGACAGCGAAGCAGATGACAGTCCCTCTCCCAGTCCTTGTGCCCTGTCCATTCTGCCTGCCCAGGATGACCAGTTACCAGAGCGGCCACCTCCAGACTTAGTTGGGCCACTTGCATGGACACCTTCTCAGTACAGGGGACGTTGCGTAGACTCCCAGCCACATACTACCAGTCACTTCAATAGCATTTTAAAAATCCACCACAACTTATATGTGAATTCATCTGCAGCCCTGAGTACAACGTCACATTTTTTCCAGGTAATGGCTATGTAAGGCTAGAGAAGAATCATGAATGAAGCCAAACTTATCAACTCTAAGGGTGAACATTTTAGGCACTGTGTCAGTTAGTGGCGGGGAGAGATTTTGAGAGAGAAGATATTTCAGACAGTGGCTCCCAGATGGCAGGGAGGCAAGGCCCCCACTCCACTGTTTGGGCACCCCTGACTGGAGGCAGGTGGGCATTGGGGTTCCCTGCTCTATGTGGTGGGATGACTGTATTCCTAACCTGCTCTCAGGCCCAGAACTGCCCAGAGCTACGATGCATGAGTAGCTGTGGCAGGCATCTGGGGTAGCTGTGGCAGGCATCTGGGGTAGCTGTGGCAGGCATCTGATTGTAAATACTGTCTGTAAGCATTCCCAGGGCAAATTCCTTTTTCCTATAGTCCCTGATGCCGGGCTCAGAAGTTTGGCTGAGCTGCTGAGCATCTCATGTATTAGCTTAGGGCTATTAGAGCTCAGCTCCACCTAGCTTAAGCAAAAAATGGGCGAGTTGGAAGGCTGTTAGACAGCTCACAGAAGGAAAGGCACAGCTGACGGAAGTAAAGGGGGAAGATGGGGTGAGGGAAGCACGGGAGACCATGGGCACTAAAGAATGCCACACTCATGTTTGCAACCCCTGGGCCACCAGAGAAACGAGAGTTTCCTCCATTTGCCAGCTTCACTTGTAGACATCCTTGCCTAGGGTGTCTGCTTATCTCCACTGGTGTCCCTGGCCTCCCCTGGGTCAATCACTGGGCCAGAGAGGGAACAGAATACCTGGGCTCAGAGTGTGATGGAAAAGACAGGACGAAGAGGGTGTTGACGATAGTCCTGGCCACCAAGTAAAATGTCCAGACTAAGATATAAGAATCAGGTCCATCCGGGGTGGGTCAGCAGTTGAGCATTGACCTGTGAACCAGGAGGTCACGGTTTGATTCCTGGTCAGGGCACATGCCTGGGTTGCAGGCTCGATCCCTAGTGGAGGACGTGTAGGAGGCAGGCAATCCATGATTCTCTCTCGTCATTGATGCTTCTATCTCTCTCTCCCTTTCTCTTTCTCTCTGAAATCAATAAAAATACATATAAAAATATATGTATATATTTTTTAAAAGAAATAAGAATCAGGATGTCAGTTAAACTTGAAGTTCCCATATTCTCTTTGGGACATATTTATTCATCCTAAAAGCATTATTTGTTCTTGACCTGAAACTCCAGTTCAGCTGGGTATCCTAACACTGAATCTGGCAGTGCTGTTCCTGAGGGAGTGGTGTGAGTCGGGCTGCCCTGCTGTGTCGGCCACAACCTGCCAGGACCCTTGCAGAGGGACCGAGTTCTCATGGGGGACGGCACTGTCCAGGCCCGCAGCCCAAGCCCCGTCTCTATGTAGCCTTGGGATGGCTCTCTGCCTGAATGAGAATACGGATCGGGCATCTACACTTTCTACAAAGTGTCAAAACTGCCTGGCTGTCTGGGGTGTAAAGCATATGGGTGACTCTTTTTATCTACCACATGGAGTCCTGGGTGGGACCTGCGGAATTTATCAGAAAATTTCAGCTCAGATAAAATTAGGGCTACACTCTCGGCAAGCTCCCTGGAGACATCTGACATGGAGGGAGTCAGGGTGGGGCTCACCAGCTGGTCTGAGCCCATACCCTGGGGCTGGACATCAGTTTCTTTCCTCCTCAAAGGCTTACTGCAACCGTGTACAAGGTCTGCCCCTTTCCTACTCTCGGCTCAAAGTTTGGAGCCCCGAGCTCTCCACAGGCTCCATTTGCACCAACCATGTTGATCCCTGTAAATATTTACTGAACTGGCTCTGCAGTCAAGGCACAGCCGTATTTCCTCTTCCATCTGAAAGGAAGTTTATTACACAAAGTAATAGGTGATGTCTTCTTATGACCGCATAAATCTGCTTCAGTATCTGGGAGCCGAACTTCTTAGCAAGAACAAACAGTTGTTCCTGAAACATTCCACGCAGAGGGAAACCATAAAACCAGAAACAAAAGCAAGACAGCAAACAAAACGTATACCGAGATTTATTCTCTGTTCGAATATTTAACACGAGATTCAATTCTATTTCCTAACGTGGGAAAGCCAAGCAGATTGAATGTTTCTTTACACAACACTTTCTCATTGTGGCGATGAGGAGTGACTTTTTATGTGCCAAGTGTCCAAGAAAGAACCCTGAGCGATGGGGTGAAGTGCTGATCTCGGACTTAGGACACACAAAGCCAGACCAGGGTCAAGGTCAGTGCTGGGCAAAATCTCAAGCAGAATCACGTTTCCTTTGTGATCTCCAATCTGGTAGCAGAGGCTACAGTGCCCCCAAAGCTCTGGGTGGATGATATGGCAGTTTTAGTGAAACACAAAGCCCATGCAGTGTGCTTGGATTTAAGGGGAACATAACATTTCTTCTTCTTGGAGAGCCCCGTGCACTTGGAACAGACTCCTTAATGAAGGGGCAATGACCTCAGAGCTGACCTTCAACATCCTTTCCACAGAGCCCTGTGCTTCATACCATGGTCAGGAGCCAACTCTCATTGGGTGAGCGTGACTTAGGGCTCTCTAGACTTTCTGGGAAATGTGACTTAGAGGCATCAGGTAGGGGTAGGGGTGTGTGTGTGTGTGTATGTGTGTGTAGCTAATTTCTTGTCAGGTGCACATGTGAACATTCTGTCTATGGGAGGGATTATCATTCTAATAAGTGGCTTTAGCTAATTAGTTTATTTTTGCTGAGATGGCCCCATTCCACACCCCTAACCCTATGCCCTGTTCTCATGTAGAAATTGGAAAGCTGGTTGAGTCTTGAATGGTACAGAGTGATTGGCCTGCACTGGTACTAGATGGGGAGGAGGCTGTGTATTTGGGAGGGGCAATAGCTAAGTATGTTGGGTTCACTATTGTGCACCCCAAACCTAGCATAGAAAAATATCTTTATTTACTTCCTGCTTTTGCTGAGCACTGTGCTAAGGGCTGTTCAAAAACCATGTCATTTAATCTTTACAAAACCCTCCTTGAGACAGGCAGTATTACTGTATCCTTTCATAGGAGGAAACTGAGTCACAGAGAGATGAAGGATGTGACCTGTGCTCATGGAGCTAGTAAGTAGAAAAACCTGGGACTGGATGCTGGGTATCATGGATTGTGGAGTCTGTTCTCTTACCTTGCCCTAGAAAAGACTGGTTTTATCAATAAGGGGATGACTGGTAAGAGTAAGATTAAAGTGCTCTGTGACATGACCATGGCCTCTAGTCTTGGTTATCAGGCCCAGAATCCACGTAAAATCCCCTGAAAGCACTGCCATTTCAGCACTTCTCTCTGTGGCTTCAGCCTGTGACCATCCACCCCTTCTACTGCTCATTCTGACTTGGCCCTTCAGAACATGTGCTTCTCAGTTCATGGGACAGCTCATTGCTAATCCCATGTCAGTAAGTAAGCATTTAGGTGGATGCTGCTCCTGCCTGCTCTTTGCAAGTTGAGAAGGGTCCCGATCACTCCAAGGAACTGGGGGTCACACCTTCTCACAAGAAGACATGCTTCTTGTGACGGCAGGGGCCGGGCCGAGACTCAGCAGAGGCCCACCTGAGATCACACCTTGAGACAAGCGGAGAAATAGCAAAGCTCCCCACTATGATCCTCCCCAGAGAGGTGAACAGACCACGCCGAGTCTGAAGATGTGTTTTTTCTCAATTCATAGATCTGCTCCCTGTCACAGGGGGGCCCCCCACCCCGAGTCATGGCCCAAGGAAGGGAGTGTCACACCCTTGAGCTTAGGCGGGTGGGAGCTGTCCCAAAGAGGGAGAGCAAAGCCTGCCTCGGCATCAGTGGCTAATGACACATCCACTGCTGGTCAATGTGGCCGCTATTTTAGGTTAGACAGCCTCTGGGTGGTCTCCTTATGCTTCCCTTTTATCACGTATGATTCACACAAGCAAATCTTGAAACAACGGGGTTTCTGCCAACCCACAGGACATGTGCTTCTCTAATTCCACACCAAAGAAGTGGTCCACTGGACCCACACGTTCGTGTCTGTTCTTGGGAACTCACGCTTCGTCAGTAGATAAGAGACCATGGAAGCAAATGCAACTGTTTTCTGCTCTGCTCCCTAATCACGCCACCGAGACCCAATACTTGAGTCTTCCTTTTGCCACTTGAATTCCAGTGTTCAGTTCTTGTTAGAGATATCAGTGTTCTCAAGATGGCATCATCTGTTTTTATTTTTTCACGTCACCTGTTAATGTCCATTATCAATGGGGAATAGTTACCCAACACTCACACCTTGGGGGGCAAGGAAAGGATTCTTCATCCCAACCAACCCAATTTCCAAAAATTGCTACTAAAGGGAAGTGTCAAACATGTCTCCATGTTCACCATTTAAAAAACTTTTAATGAATCTTCTTTTCAACAAGTAATGCCATTAGCATGGATGCTATGCAAATGATATGCAGGGCCTGCATTTGTTTGGCTTCCTCAAAATTGTTTCAGAAACCTGATCACATCAAATATTTTTCAGTTTATGCAAAACAGAACCTCTCAATACATTTTTTTTGGAAGGGGATGCAGTTTTCCATTTGCATGTGAGTCCCAAGGGTACATTTTACACTTCGAATGTAGGATGAACACACTCCCAGGTCTGAACTGCATTTTGGAACTTAATCATGACAGTTACTTTCATATGTCAAGGGCCTCACTCACCTGAGACTGGGTGACCTTCTAGGGACATCGATGACTTTCTAGGGGCAGCTGACCTTATAGGAGCCAAGCACAGAGAGGGGACCGAGACAAGCTGTTTCCCCCAAATTAATCAGTTTTTGTAGTTTGCTATTTTAGAGAGTGTTCCTTCAGAAACCGATCTTAGGTCATCATGCAGAACTCAGGGACAAGAACACGCGACCTGCAGCCAAGAAATCATTCACAAGCTCACATCTGAACCTCTTCCGAATTGCTCTTTCCCAGTTTGGCGCGATGGCCCGGCCCAGCAGCGCCACCTTCTCCCTGCCAGGGAGCCCGTGAGAGGGGTGCTGGCTTGAGAGAGCCACGCATGATCACACTTACTATAGCATCGGCTGTTTTTTTCTTAATTGTCCTGAGATCCTAGAAAGGAAACCAGCGTCTGTGCTGACAGAGGAGCTCAGCGTGAACCCTCATTTTTCACATGGAGCTAATTAAAAACTGAAATTAGTTAAATATGGAAATGACACTTGCAAGCACTTTAGTAGAATTCTGGCAAAATCCCTCTGGAGTGCTGTGACATTACCTGCTGCTTCGAAACTCCCCGACTGAATTTCACAGTTAAAAGGCTGAGCAAAGGGAAAGTTATTATTGAGATTTCGGATTCAGAATGTGCCTGTAAAACTCCAAATTAAATTTCACGGCTGGCCCTTGAGTGGTTGGCGATAATCTAACGCAGGCCAATGGAGTGGGCTGCCAACAATGGCCCTGCCAGCAGAGGCCCGATTAGCCCTCTTTAGGCATGGCACGGTGGGTGGCAGCAGTGCCACAGTCAGAAGGTTAACACGGGTATTTCTCCTGGAATATGACTCAAGGCGATTCACACAAACCAGTCCCAACAAAGAGCTTAGACTCATGCATGGGGTGTGAGGGGTAACAAGACACACTTCTCACATATGGATTTCTTTTATAGGTCTCTCCCCCATCTATTTATAAATAAATATCCCCATCTATTTATAAATAAATATATATATCCTTCCATATGTGTATATGTCTTATAGGCATGTCATAGATTTTTTTAAAATCCTTATCTGAGGATATTTTTTCCCATTGATTTTTAGAGAGAGTAGAAGAGAGGGAGGAGGAATAGGGAAGGGAAGGGAGGAGAGGAAAAGAGGAAGAGAGAGAGAGAGAGAGAAAGAGAGAGAGAGAGAGAGAGAGAGAGGCATCGATATAAGAGAGACACCTTGATTAGTTGCCTCCCACATACATCCCGACCAGGGCCAGAGATAGACCCTACAACCCAGGTATGCGGTGCCCTTGACTGGGAATCGACCCACGACCCTTCCATGCTCAGCTGATGCTCTAACCACTGAGATCACCAGCTAGGGCACCATGTCACAGTTTTTATTCAGCATTGTGATTATCCACCATGAGCAGGGAGGTCAAACAGCACTGAGTCTCACAGGGAAGTGAGAAAGATCTTCTTGTAAAAGTTCCTGGTGGAATAAATAGCCTTGCAAATGGACAACGGCTCGGAAGAGGGACCTCCTGGTGTGAGTGGAAAGAGACCAGTGCCTTGACAGGCAAAAGCAGCAGCGTTTGCTCAAGGGCAAATTATGGTTTGTCTATATCTGAATATGATTTAACTAAACCTGCCTACGCGTCCAATGGCTCTGGGTCGGAGGCGGAGTATTTGGGAAGTCCAGCCACTCTCCAAACAACTGGTGCGTTGTGATTTTATTGTTTTTTCCAACACCATCCTTTTGCCCGTGAGGCACTCCCTCCCCCTGGCCCCTGGCCATGACTGAAGCAGGCACTTGGTCCAGGCCTGGGCAGGCCAGTGAGAGGAGCCCTGGTGCCAATGCCAGCACTGCTCCGGGAGCCGCTGGCAGCAAGCCGGGGGTGGGCCAGGCTGCCAGGAAGAGCTCTCTGGCAGCTCCCACGCTCCTGTCTCTCCATCTCTCCGTCACACCCGGGCTGCGTGCGTCCTGGGTCTGGAAACTGTGGCGGCTTCCCCAGCTGGATGGGTGAGATGCAGCAGCTGTACCATCAGGCCGGCTTATTCTTATTGAATTCTGAATATCCAATTTCAAAGCAATTCCAATGACTGTACCCAAGGCCGCAGATCAGCGTGGCTGCTGACACTCTCGGCAGCAGGGCTCCGAAGTTCATATTTCTAAACAAAGGCAAGATTACAGGAGCTTTCCTTGTCAGGACCAGCGCCTTGGAAGAACCCTCTCTACCAACCCTATTAGGGCCCTTGCTGACAGCGACGGAAGCTGTCAGGCTAATCCATGGTCCTCGCTGATGAGGCCCTGGAGGGCGAGTGAACTTCTCCTCCCACCAACTAAAGACAAGCCTACTCCATGGGCCTGGCTGGTGTGGCACAGTGGTTGAGCACTGACTCAGGAACCAAGAAGTCACTGGTTCGATTTCTAGTCAGGACACATGACTGGGGTTGTGGGCTTGGTCCCCAAGTATGGGGTGTGCAAAAGGCAATTGATTAATGATTCTCTCTCATTGTTGATGTTCCTTTCTTTCTCTCCCTTTTCCTTCTCTGAAATCAATATATATATATATATATATATATATATATATATATATATATATATATATATATAAAGATGGGTAGGGAAGTGAAGTGGAATGAGTTTAACCAGACAGGAGAGAGCCAGGACATGGAGGTTGGCGCCTATGACCTCACGCACAGAGTACAGGCTGGACAGGCACGATGCCCAGAAGTGTGGCCCTGAGCGGACAGGGTGGTGGGACTGACTAATCATCCAGAAAACCAGGAGCAATTCCAAACTTGTTCTGGAACAATCGGACCCCCACGTGCCTCCATCAAGATGGAAAATAAAAATGAAGAAACACCGTCCATGCTGTGGTGTGACTGGGCCCACGCTGGCAACCATGCATTGCATGGAGTCTCCCTACCAGCTGCAGAAATCTGTCTTCTCTCCCCCCAACACTGTCTTCTAACCCTGGTCTACTGGTGCCTGGAAGGCATTTATTTCAAATGCACAACACAAGACTTAACCCACAAGGTAGAGGGCTAAAGAGTTGCAGAGAAAAACGGCCCCAGAGACAAAGCCCAGCTGAGGTTGGCTGGACGGTCACAGCAGCACTTGCTCTGGCTTCTTGCACGAGGACCTCAGGCACATTTAGGGTTTGGCACGCCTGGAAAACTGCTTTTGAGAGGCCTCGGGACAAAACCAGGTCAATAACTATTGATGTTCACAATGTGTCAACTCCTTCCCTCGGGAGTGAAAGGACTCCTCAGGGTAGAGAGCAAGTAGGGCTGTGGTGGCTCTGAGTGACCCAGACAGCAGCTTCACAGCACAGGCTGCAGCCTGACCCCCCTCACACGGCGCCCCATAGTCCTGGCCATTAGTGGGTACTCAATGGCTATTTATGGAATGAATGAACAAGCAAGCAAAGGCTGCCTTTATGTCACCCAGGTGTAATACAGATTTTAGAGTCAGAAAAGACGCCTAATATTACGCCGCACTGGAGAAAATATCTCTAGGCCTCAGTTTTCCCATCTATAAAATGTGTTGGGTAATAGGACTCCCTATATAGGGCTGTTCTGAATATTGGAGGCCACTGCTTACAAGGGTTAGGTCTCAACTCCTTCTCTCCCATTTATCAAATGGATAAGTGCCCTCTCTGTACCCCTTGCATAATAACCCTATGGAGTCTGCTTCAAAAAGAAAAAAAAAGCATTTAGAATATATAGGAGAGCCTTTATTTTTTGAAAAATGTCATAATCCTTCCAAAGGGACTGTTTCGCCTGCTCAGCACAGTCAGTGTTGGGGTGTGTCTCGTGAACTTCAAAGGTACGCCATTAAGGATGGAGCCATGATTTTCCTTAAGGACTAGTTCTTTGGATTGGGATACAGAGTAAAGACATAAAAACCAAAATGTGCAACCAACAGCACCGGGATAAAGCAAAGATACCCAAGATGGAACAAAGGAAGGCTGCCGATGTCGAGACCTCAAAGGCTGGGGCATCCTGGGGGAGCTGGGTAGATGTTTCTAGAAAGCAGAGGGAAGGACAGCTACTCACAGGTCACTCCCCTTGAGTGTGCAGCCCTGTCAGTTTCAAATCATTTGCTCCTCTGAGCAGACAGCGCTGCTGGTGACTTACCAGGGTCAGGAGATGTTTTTAGTTACAAGCAGAAAAAGTGCTATAGTAGGCCTGAAACCTCTGCCCTCGTGCCTAGGAAGCACTTTTTAATATTTATACATCTAAAGAGGGTTTGCCCTTGCAGACACGGAAAATCATTAGGAAGCCTCCTCAGGAGGCTGTAACTTTGGTCAAGGTCATGCACAAATCTCTGCTTCACATTTCTGCCCGGGCTTGCCAGTAGGTGCCACCTTTGTGCCACAAACCAGCCCCGGCCCTCACTCGACTTTATTTCTAGGTTATCAATTTTTAAACAGAGAAAAGGAACAAAAATGTGCTTGTGAGCACAATTCTGAGCATATAAAAGTTGAAGAAACTTGTCTTTTTCCCCTCGTTCCTTGGCATGTCTATTTAACAGAGAGTTTTTTTTGTTTTTTTTTTTTTACTTTTTTTCCCTTCCAGCACAGCAGATGAATGGGCAAACCACGGAACTGGCGCTCACAGCAATGTCTTGTAACAGCTCTAACTTTGGTTTGGCATGTCACCTGTCTAACGAGACCGGGGAGAGGAAATATTCCATCAAAGCTGTGAGCGTGGAAGGAACAGCCTGGACGGTGTCCAAAGACACACACAGTCTCTTAGCAACTTCTGAAGTTCAGAAAAGCCAGCACTTGGGTCTAGGAAGCCGCCTGGTGGAAGTTCCAACCTCCCCAACCATGGATCACTCATCGACACGCCCCTGGTGGAGATGGCAGTCACTTCCAGCAACTGTACCCAGGCTGCCGAAAAGCAAGTGGCCCTCCGAGGGCAGGCAACACTGCTCCAGAAAACGAGACAAAATGATGCCCCCCACTCCCAAACACATATGAAACAGAGCTAAGCAGGGAGGGTCAGACAGATCAGGATTGACAAAAGCATTGCAGGCGCACAGTGGCCTCCCGCTCCCCTACAAAACGCATAAAATTAACCTCCACAGGAAGACAAGGAAAGTGGGGATCAGGCACGACCTAGTCCAACACTGACTCTCTAAGAATTGGGGTTTGTGCCTCTGCCTTGTAGAGAGAGGGCTTTTCGAGAACACTTCTTTCTCACTTACCTCTGCGGAATGGGAGACCCCGAGCACTCACTATAGATGTTTGGGGGATCATCGGGTAGCCCCCAGCCCTGCCTTTTGTAGCTAAGTGGGGAATGTGCATATTTGGGTAAAATGAGACTCTATGAATTTGACCGGAAAGCCTACCTGTATCTTTAACATCGTCCCCCCAATCTGATGCTGACTGTTGATCCTAACGCTCTAAACCCCTGAGCACCTGGAACCTGGCCCTGAAGCCCAATAAGGATCCTCATGCTCAGAGAAGCCAGTACACAGTGGTCGGGGGGAGACGTCCCTGCCCTCCGCAGCCTCCCCCAGGGTATCTGCACCTTGCCTGCCCCTTCCTCTCAGGCAATTAAGTCCCAGGTAGGTGAACCGTCATTTCAAGCGAAGTGAAGTGGGTGCCTTTTAAGCCTTTGCTCCTTCTAGTGCCTGTTGTCCTTAAAACTTCATTCGGTGACAACACGGGGAAGTTTATTCAATCTCCTTCTATTGTCTTCCAGCTTTTTCATGGCTCGTGTGAAAATAGCTTAGGAGGTATATTGTTTGTTGCAGAACCTCCAGCGCCATCCAGCCCAGCTGGTGTGCACTGACACCACTGAATTGTGGGAGTAGGGACACTTCTCATAGTTCTCCCTCCCCCTCTTCCCAGGGGCCAGCCTCAGGTCACTGTGTCCAGGATAGAGCACAAGTCTCATCACGCTGACGGAGCCCTGCCTAGAGCCCCCCTCTGCTCCACCAGGTACAGCCAATGACTGACCCTGAGCACTCAGCCTACACAATGTCTCCTCTCTCTGCTCTCCTCTTGGCCTGCCTTGCTCGGTCATCTGCTCTGCTTTCTGGGCTTTGAAACAGCTCCCTCGACTCATTTTGCCTGTAGTCTTGTCCCCCTCACTTCTGTCTGCACAGGAATGTCAGACCCTCCTCTACCAGGTTTCACATCACTTAAGAATCAAACCCTACACACATTCATATGGTACTTTGTGGGCTGGCCCTTCCATCCAGCCCCCTCTTCACTGACACCTCAGCTCCCTGCATCTGTTTTGCTTCACTGTTGATTATCTGTGGTTCCCTGCAAGTCCATACTTTCCCAGGCATTACTCCTATTCTTGGTGTTCTTTACCCATAAAATGTACTTCTCTGACCTTATCCTTCTGCAAACTCCTTTGCACCTGTCCAGCTAGAATTCAAATGTCACCTCCTCTCTGAAGTACTCCCTGAGACCTTCAGGTGAAGTCTGCCTTTTCCACTTCCTATTCACTTCCTATGGGCCCTTCCTTGGCTTCCATCTTTGGATGTTTTTCCCCCCTTTATCCTGGTGTTATAAGTGATTGCGAGCACATCTGTTTCCATCTGTGTGTGATGGGGATCTGTTGGAGGGCAGGGATCTTGGTCACCCATCTCTGCATCACTTAGAGAGAAGGAAGGATTCAGTAAATGCTGCATGAATGGATAAAGGACAAAGTCCGTCCTTGGAAGGTGGGTACCCCGGAATCAACTCAAACTTGAGAATAAGCCTTAAAATTAAAATAGCAACATTGGGATTCTCTTGCCTAAAAAATCCCCAGCTGTCAGACTAGCTCTATTTTGAGAGCTCAGTTGCTTCTTCCCCTTTCTTTCTTCCTATTCCATTTCTTTCTGGAACTTCTAGTGCAGGGGTCTGAAGAAAATTGCCCTCCTTCTGCCTGGAGGAGTGGGGGGAGGGAGAGGAAGGGAGCAGCAAGCCCTATTTTCGGTCACTTCAGCAATTAGGGACCCAAACTGTTATCAATAAAAGACCTGAGAACAGAGGGCAATCTGATACTTTCGTCCTCCAGGCTCTATTTCCCTGGAAACACTTATTTCTTTATGGAAAAAAAAAAGAAAGAGGGAGAAAAAAAGTTCACAAGACCACGTTAAAGCAAATGCTTAGAAAATATTTGGAAGTAACTTCTATTCACAAATTATCTTCATTCATAAAATGAAAAGGCACATTATATGAACTGGGTAAATTGAGCGAGAGAAGAAATTAGATTTAATGTTGGGAGCAGAGAGGAATAGAAAGAAAGGAAAAGACTAGTAATTCAAAATTCTATAGTAAGTAGAATTTTCAAAACAGTGACTGCCACAAACCAACTCCAAGATGCTGGTGGGTAGTTAATTTCTCTACACAGCAGAAAAGAAGGTTTACACTGAACAAAGACATGCTTTCCATCACCCAATGAGAGGAGAGGTGGGGCTCGCAAGTGAGAAGTGTGGGAGAAGAGGGAGGGAAGGGAGAGGAGAGAGAACCGGATGAGAAGGTGGAGAAGGAATGGAAGAAAGCTAACATGTCAAGAGGAACAAGGCAACAGGGGCCCTGAAGATTCGCCCAACATTAACACTTAATGGCAAAACTGACCTGAAGAACTTTGATCCCGATGGGGCAGACTGTTCTCCTTGGATATGTCTCTCTCTACTCAGTAAACGTGAAACAGCCACATATGTTATTCAAGGTGATTCACTCGTCACATGTTCTAAGAGGCCCACCAGCCCCAGCTGGAGTGGGGAGAGTTCAGAATACAAACCACGTCAAATGACGGGAGCGGAGAACATGTGCAGAACTCAGAGCATTTCTCAGTGGCCCACCGCAAGCCAACTGCCCAATCTAAAAATAACAGCCATTTTCCTATCACACACCAGGGTGCTTCATTGCTACTCTCTTGTTTATCTTAACGATCATGCTGTAAGTATGGGCGTTATTATCCTCATTCTAGAATAATCATCGGAGGTTTAAGTGATATCCAAATTCAAACTCAGGCCTAAGAAGATCTAAACCTACATTCTCCCACCTCAGCCCCCTGCTTCTAAAACTGACAATGAATTGTCTCTACTCCCTTTTTCTCTAGTGGAAGGACAAGAGACCTTCTAGCTGGGTCAGGACAAGGGGAGTGAAGAAATTCTGAGGGGAAGAAGGTGGTGCTAAATGGAGCTTGCAGGTACAAGGAGTATAATAAACAGGGTGCCTGCTAGGAGAAGAAGCCCCTGCAAAGCTGGGCATTGTCCTGGGCTGGCTCAGTTGGTGACACTGAGTTCCACTCTAACACCTCCCGACAAACAAGTGCTCACTTTCGACCGCTGTGCCAAAAGCTGTGCATGCAACGTGCGGTTTAATCTCTGCGGCAGTTCTTGGAGGTGCGTGCATTTATTATTACCATTTTATAGATGACAAAACCATCTCACGGAGGTTAAGGAACTCACACAGAGTCACTCATCTGTAAGTGGAAGAATAGGAGTTATAGCCCTGTCCCTGTCTGATTCTAAAAGTTAGTTACCAGGTCCCACTGGGCAGGGATCATGACCTTATTGCTCTATGAGGTCAAGGTCAAGAGGCAATAAACATGGTTTCTGAGTGTTAGCGCCACAGAATCCAGGTTAACGTGGGCACTGGAATTTGGCAGGCTGGACTTGGAAGACACTCCTGCCCTTCACTAATTGTATTTAATCAAGTTTCTGCATCAATGAAGTGTTGCAGGAACTCATTGTAAGAGCTGCTATATTTGGGAAGAGAAATACATACTCTCTTTAATTAGTCAGATAAAATAGCAGAATGATAGCATCAGAGTTGAAAGGCAGGGAGCAGTATGGTTACAGGCATGGATCTTTGCTTAGGCGGCTCCTGGCTATGTGACCCCGGATAAGTGACTTTAATGTCTCTAAGCCTCACTGTCGTCATCTGTGAAATGGAGATAAAAACAGTACAACCTGTAGGGTTGTTATGAGGATGAAACGGGATGATGTGGCCCAGTCCAGTGACCTGCACATTAAGTGCTGTGTAAAGGCTCTGGTTGTTACGATGGGGAAACTGAGGCCCTAGGAAGAGAAATGCTGGTCCAGGGGACACCGCAGGTTAACGGTAGAGAAAGGGATAGAGTACAGGCCTCCTGATGCCCAGTTCACGCTGCTTCCCCTCAGTGGCGCAACCTTGGGCAAGTTACTTAGAATTTCTAAGACACAGTCTTCCCATCTGTTCAATGGGGGACAATTCTTATTTCTACTGAGAGGGATGTGGAGGGGATTAGATAAGTGATTCAAGTGATGCCCTCAACCTGTAGCATCTTCAGTGCTCATTAAACTTGAGCTGCTGTAACGCTCCCTTCCCTTCTGATTTGAAGGAGAGTAGATTTTTATCCTCAGGAGTAAAAGGAGAAAAATGGGAGGGAACTTTTCTTTGTGGCTGTTTGCTGACTCAGAGAAGGAGGTGGGGACACTCAGCACAGAAGAGAAGCCGTTGGGAAGAGGACGATCCTAG
The DNA here is from genome assembly GCA_004026665.1 of Murina feae. Taxonomy (NCBI): domain Eukaryota; kingdom Metazoa; phylum Chordata; class Mammalia; order Chiroptera; family Vespertilionidae; genus Murina; species Murina feae. The sequence continues at coordinate 70,335 of PVJC01001191.1, forward strand.
GAGAAGTTTCTGGTCACCCTCCAGATGACACACACTTCTCCTGGAGTAACCGGTTTAGTCCTCTGTGTGGAATTCTTTCCCTTTCTGATTCTAGAAGCTTCTGTCAGCTCAAATCAGAAGCTGTCGTTCTCTGCGGCAGTGCTGATGCTATTGTGGGAAGAGCAGTGTTTGCGATCTGACTACCTGGGCACCAGCCCCGCACCTGCTATTTACTCGCTGTGGGTCTTGGATAAGCCCTCCCCTACCTGAGCCGGCTCTGTGGCTGTAAAATGCGGATAATGACGCTTGCTGTCGACCACACAGCCACGAGGGGCCACAGGAACATAAAGCGCTGCTTGCTTTCACCATCATTTCCTGCATCGCCTGCCCCCCGTCAGGAGGAAATGAGAAACCTGCACAATTGCCTTTAAAAATGCCAACTTTCCCTCCATGTCTCCAGCCCTTTATTCAAGAGGAAGCCGCCTGCTCTTCCGCTTGGGGAACAGCTGCAGGAGGAGGCTAAGGCAAAGCCCCGGGCGACTGGCAGTGGGCGCAAAGGCTGCCTCACAGCCAGAGGGTCCGAGACAGGGCTGTGTCACCCAAGCAGTGCGGGTCCAGCAGGGGAAGCTGGGTCATTGACACAGATCAATGCCAGGCTGCCAGTGGCTCAGAAGGGCCCCAAGGACAGCATGGGTATGGACCACTTGTCCATCAATGGCACTGTTTCATCTTGCTCCCCAAGGGCCCATCCTCCCTGGTGGGCCCCCCAGAACAGAACCGTCATCACCCATAAGACTGGGCAGGAGTGGTGGGCAGGGCCAGAACCACCCCTCTGCCTCCTGCCTTTGCCTCAAAGGTGGCACATTTGGTTCCTACACAAATCATTAGCCTTAAATGTGGGAATCCTTCCATTTCGTTGTTCCATTAAAGGTGATGTCATCAATTTCAGTGAACTTCAGCAAATGATAAAATACTTTGCTCAGACAGCTCTGCATCTGAATAAGAGAAGCCATCATGCCCAGCACAGAACGCAGTGTTTTATTTGTGTTTCTAAGGCAGCAAAGAAAGCTTTTGAGAAAAAAGACACTTTTAAACTTTAGGAAACCCACGTGCCTACCCTTCTTCGGCCTTTAGGAGCAGAGCAGAGGATAGCTGTGGTAGAGGCAGACTGGACAGTGACGAAGGGCAAGGACTCAGAGGTCAGACTGAGTGGAGACCTGGCCCCCTTACTTACTAATTATGTGAATGAGAGAAAGTCATCTAATATTTTTGTGTCTCACTTTCCTCTTCTATAAGATAGAAGTTAGAGCACTGAACTCTTACAGCATTGGGATGAGTTAAACTTAAAAAGTTCATATGAAAAGTTCAGCATATAGTAAATGATCAAACTATTAACTATATCATTACTGCTATGATTCTATGAGGATCAGAAAACCCCTGTGTTATTGGTTGAGTTGATCTGCCCTTCTCCCCCTGAGATGTTGAAGGCCTCAAATCTCATATCTGTGGATGTGACCTTATTTAGAAGTGTTTTGCGTTTTTTTTAGAAGATGACGTGAAGATGAACTCATTAGGGTGAGCCTGCTCCAATATGACTGGTGTCCTCAGAAAAAGGGAATACTTGGCACTCAGCTGTCATGACTCAGTGGTTGAGTATCAACCAGGAACCAGGAGGTCCCGGTTTGATTCCTGGTCATGGAACATGCCTGGGTTGCAGGCTTGATCCCCAGTAGCGGGCATGCAGGAGGAAGCTGATAGATGATTCTCTCTCATCATTGATGTTTCTATCTCTCTCTCCCTCTCCTTTCCTCTCTGAAATAAAAAAAAATATTTTTAAAAAGGGAACACTTGTCCATAGGGACAGTAGGCACACAGGGAGCATGCCTTGTGAAGACTGGAGCTGTGATGCCTTGAGCCCAGGAACTACCAGACGCTGAGAAAGAGGCCTGCAGCAGACCCTTTCCTAGGGCCTTCAGAGGGAGCATGGCTCAGTCAACTCTTATCTTTGACTTCTAGTCTCCTGAGTTGTGCAACAATGAACATTTGCCATAAGCCATTCATTTGGTGGTACTTTGTGAAAGCAGCCCTAGCAACACAGCACACTCTCTTTCAGAATGCCACATGGGACCAGTATACAAAAGAGATTACTTGCCCTGACTGGTTTGGCTCAATGGATAGAGCGTCAGCCTATGGACTGAAGGGTCCCAGGTTGGATTCCAGTCAAGGGCATGTATCTTGGTTGTGGGCACATTCCCAGTTGGGGTTGTGCAGGAGGCAGCTGATCGATGTTTCTGTCTCATTGATGTTTCTAGCTCTCTATCCCTCTTCCTTCCACTCTGTAAAAAAATCAATAAAATATATATTTAAAAACAAACAAAAAACCCCCACCGAAAACCAAAAGAGATTACTTGGAAATAGCTGTTGGGTCTACCTCCAGAAAAAGTAGAAACTTAGCTTTTGAGTATAAAAATCACTCCAATAAGACACTGCTGGTTTTGGAATTTATCAGACAATTCCAACCTTCCTGTTCCCAGTTGCCTCCTATCAAAGGGCCCAGAAGAGCTTTCCTAGCCTCCTGTGAAAAGGGGAAAGCCATGGAATACAATTCTAATTCATAAGATATAATTAGCCACTAAAATTATGAGCGTGTGTGTGCTCATGCATGTGTATGGGGTGGGGTTAGGCCTTTTCTAATAAAAGGGACAAAACAACAACAAAAACTTGATTTCTTTCTTTCTTTCTTCCCCCTGAAGGTGGATATGACCTCTGGAGCTGCATCAGCCATTTTGTGACAATGAGGCAGCAAAACCAAGGGAGAAAAACGAAAGTGCTGGGAATGGCAAAGTGGAGAGAGAGGAAGAGCGCATGTCAAAGATGGAGCCCCTGAGCAGTACAAACAATGTCCATTGCTGCCAACCCAGGATACCTAGCTAGCTAGCTATGCGAGGAAACTAGAGCATTGTACTTTTAAAGCCCCTGTTAGGAGTTTTGGTGGTTGTTTCTTGAGAACTTAAGTTGAATGTATTTTTAACTGAAACATTGTCTTAACTGACCAGACTGCCCAGGACTTTGGGCTCCCCTCTTCATTTTCAGTTTTGAAGTGTATTTCATTTAACTCCCAATTCTTTCTGCCTGTTTCCAGTCTTTCCACCTGCCCTGAGGCGGAGAACTGGCTAAGGAATGTGTCATTTTCTAGCTCGCAGGACAAGGCTAAGCTGTTTGCATGAGCAGAGGTACCTATTTTCTTTTCCTTGGAAGTGTTGTCATTAGGTGGTTGCAAGGACTTCTGGGAACACGAAAAGTCAAAGCCACCAAGCACATATTTGTAAGTTGATGATAGTATACATATTGGTACAAAGTGGACTTTGAAGTTAAACAGACCTGGGTTTTGAATTTCAAATCCCAACCACTGACTAGTGTGTGACTGTGGCCAAGTTACTTAACCCTTTGGAATCTCTTTCCTTACTTAGGAATAAGAAAATTGAGTCCTTGCGAAGATTAGATCAGATATTTAATGTGATGTTTCTGCACATAGTAGGTCCTTCATAAATGGCTCACTTCATTGTCCTTTTCATGGAGAAAAAAAATAGTGCTGACACTTTGGGAAAGACATACATTCAGGGGTACTTGTCATTACACCTCTTCAGTCGAACACTCCTTTCACTGCATAAAGTTGACCAGTTCAAATAACTTCTCAGAACTTAGCACCACCAATGCCTTCGTGATGGATTGACGGCTTTGAGTATGAAAATATGACACCAAGAGGAGTAAGCGATGGAGAACCAAAGCTGACTCCCACAGGGCAATAGAAAGGTTTGAACACTTCAATTCTGGTGGTGAAGGAGAAAAAGAATATACCGAAAGATATGATTATAAATCAGTTATGACCTCTGCTTTGGCACTATCAAGATTTTGGGTTGGAACATTCTTTGGTGTGAGGCTGTCCTAGGCACTGTAGGATGTTTAACAGCATCTCTGGTCTCTATCCACTAAATGCCAGTGGCACCCCCACTCCCCTTGTGACAACCAAAGTTGTCTCCAGAGATTGCAAACTGTTCCCGGGGTGGGGGTGCACTGAGTCACAGCAAAGAGTCCTGCAGTACACAGCGTCACTAAGCATCTTGCATCTCACTGGGGTCGATCTGCAAGTGGTTCCCAGTGCATTATACCCCTGCACAGTGTGTAAAAGAAAAAGGAAAGAATGCCACACATCTCCAGGCCCTGGCCACTTCCTACATGAGCAGAGATTGAGGTGACTGAACTCTATCCAGTCGTCAGGACAAGAAGTGAAAATATTTGGACTGCGCCATCAATCTGTGCCAAGGACTCTTCAAATCAAGTCAGCTTAATGGGTAAAATATTTGATATTCTGCAAAAAGACCCAGCGGGTTCCAATCCATCTTCCTCACACAAAGCCCTATTACAGCCAAACGTGTCTACGAAAGAGCAGTTATGAAAGGGAAGTGGAGCCTGAGCTGTTTTCTAGGCCCCCCCCCCCCCCCCCCCACCTTGGAATATGAGAGGGCACTCCTGCCTCTAGCACAGCCAGGGCTTGCTAGCCCTGCACTCCCCTCACACAGAGACTGGGAAACACCTGCCAATCAGAGGAGCTGAGGACCAGCAGCCTTTGCTTCTCACTCGTACTCTCTATACCCACTTTCCAGTAATTTTAAAAGCACTCTTCCCCACGCACATCCCTCCTCATCCTTCATATTCTCATTTGCTTACAAAAACACAGCCTTCGAGCTGCTACTCACTTAGGTTTCTCTCGGGATCTTTGTGGGAGCCCTTGGTCTTGAGACTGTAAAACACTGTTCTGTTGTATGTACCACGAAGCCCTAAAGAGGGTGAAACTAGAGGAAAAGGCTGCTCTGCGTGAAGGTATTCACACACATTAATTCATTACGCACTCGAGAAATGACAAGTTGGTGCGCAAGAGTAGTGTAAGATGTTCTCCTACGATTTTACCCACGGTGAAGAGCCTGCTCACTCGGTTCCAGACTCCACTCTGCACTTCTCCTGGATGTTTTATGACGCTCAGTCAGTCTCTTGAGTCCCAAGAGCAGATTCCTTTATATTTTAAAGAGGCTTTGAGAGCATCATGGTCTACAGAGATGCTATTAGACAATAACGCTGTATTGTCCTGTGATTATTCTAATCTGGCTGGTACGTCAACTCAATTTAAGAGCCATTGAGAATAACTCTCCTTGTTTATGATGTGCTGCTGGGCTCACTGGAAGTGTACATCGCAATGAATATCACATAACACCTGACACCCAACCCTGAACCTTTCCTCTCGTGGTGGCATGGGGACATGGTGGGACGTCACGGGCTTCAGGGGTGGGTCATCATAGCATCACAGTATTTCCTCCCTTGAGGGTGAAGGGGAGAAGGCAAAGGTCTGACAGTAGTCTTAAACCAGCCAGGCTGAGACAGGGTGACTGCTTTTGGATTCCCTCAGGGCTAGCACCATGACATAGTGTCAAAAACTGGATAGAAATGGGTTGTCTGGCTTCATGGCCATGCTTCTGCAAAGCAGATAGGAGACTAGAAAAGCTGAGAAGGATATAGAGAAAAAAGAGATGCAGAGACATAGTTATCTACTGAATTTCAGACCATCGGCACAGACAAGCCATATAATGCAAACTAAAGTGCCTTTGGGGCCTACATTATCTTGGTTAGTTTGGAAGCTAATTCTAAAATTCCCCAGGTAAGCATGATGCTCTGTGTTTTATTTGGGCCGCCTCGCCTTGGAGAGGGTATTTCATGCACTTCAGCCAAACGTTAACGCATAGAAAATAAATCGAGACTTCAGTGTGGTGCCGAGAGAGGGCGGGGGGAGGAGGGCAAAGGCCCATTCCCTGCTGTCTGGCCCTCTCTGCCCAGATCCATAAACCCATAACCAACTTCATCCATCTCACTCTTCAGCCCAGGTCCAGTTTGAGTCAGCCTCATCTGCAGAGACACAGGCAGCGGCATTAGAGTCTAGACCTGCTCATACAGTGAATATGTAGCAGATTTATCATAATTTCCAACATGCCTCTAAGCAGCTGATCAAAAGGTGAGTTTTTCCTTTGAAGATTTCCAGTTGGAAGCTTCATTGCCCCAAATCAAAAAGGGCTCTGGGCCCCACTATGACGCCTAGGACTGCATTCTGCACTTGTGAGGCAAGTGCCTTTGGGTTCTGGAGTGCGGGTCTCTGTTTATAAATGGACACACAGAGTTTCAAGGCATCTCCTGGTCCCTCTTTTCAGTTCACAGCATTTGCACTATAGACAAGCATGATGGGATGGAGGAGTTTTGTTAGCTGTTTTGAGGTTAGTTTAAACCCAGTTCTGCTCTCCTTTTTCTCCCCACACTTTCATTTATTTATTTATTTATTTTTAAAAATATATTTTATTGATTTTTTACAGAGAGGAAGGGAAAGAAATAGAGTTAGAAACACTGATGAGAGAGAAACATCGAAGAGCCGCCTCCTGCACACTCCCTACTGGGGATGTGCCCACAACCAAGGTACATGCCCTTGACTGGAATCAAACCCAGGACCCTTCAGTCTGCAGGTCAATGTTCTATTCACTGAGCCAAACCAGTTAGGGCTCCCCACACTTTTTGACCAAATCCAAAGTGAATGCCTCTGAAGGGGTCTTGGTGGGTATTATCGGATCAAAGGGCCCTCATAATAAAGAACCTGCACACAGAGATTTACTCAGTGCATTAGAAAAGAATGACTTCTCGCCAGCCCTGATAGAATTACATGCCAATAAAAAACACTTTGGCTCACCATGCTTTTAGAAAAGCGAGTGCTTATTTAAAGATGGTGGGCTAATTCTTAGCTTTCCAGTTTCCTCATTCTTTTTAAAAATATTTTTAATGATTTCAGAGAGAAAGGGAGCGGGAGAGGGAGGTAGAAACATCAATGATGAGAGAGAATCATCCATCAGCTGCTTCCTGTCCGCTCCCTACTGGAGATCCAGCTTGAAACCCAGGCTTGTGCCCCCCTGACCAGAAATCCAACCGTGACCTCCTGGTTCATAGGTCTACACTCAGCCACTGAGCCATACTGGCTGAGCAGTTTCTTCATTCTTGCCAACATTCCTCTAGCGATCCAAGTTAGAAACCTGAAGGGAATATTAGATATTTTTGTCTTTACTTCCATGGTCAACACCAGACAAATCTGTCTTTTCTTCTTTGGAAGAAGGCTCTCACAGATTCACTTTTTTTTTTCTAAACTGAGTCCTCACCAACTCGCACACCCACTGATTATTGCCAGAGCCTTTCAAAAAGTCTCCCTGTTTCCTGTCACATTTACCAATCTATCCTGAACCTTCACTCATTTGGTGAATAAATATATATATAGAGCATCTACTAGATAACTGACACGATACCATGTCATGATTTTGTCACATTCCACTCCCTCTGGTGAACTTGAAGCACTTCCCTATTGCCAAATTAATCAAATGAGTTCTCCCATCACATAAGGAGGCCATGCATCACCAGCTCCTGCTCCACCTTACCTAGGAGTCTTCCACTGCCCTTCAGCAGGCATCCTTTTTCTCCTCCCTGGCTAAGCTCCTCATTTCCTCCTCACCTCGGCCTATTAATTCTGCCCTCTCACCTTCCCTGCTGTGAGTTCCTCTGCCTGGAATGCTTCTCAGTCTGTTTCTAGTTCAATGTCTCTCTGCCCTCCCAGAACTGGGTCAGCCCGGACTTCTCCCACCCAGTCGTCTTCCGCTCCTCCAGCTCTCGGGGGAGTTTCTACTTTCTCTGAACTTCAATAGCTCAACTCCTACATTGCCACTTAGCATGTGTGGGCGTGTGCTCTTGACTGAATGCACAGAGTGACAATAATAGAGAATATCAATACCTCCTTTAAAGTTTACACAGAAAGACTATGAAAAGGTATCATCACAATTATGACTGTCATCAACCATTTCCTATAGTTCAGAAAAACGAGGCCTAAGTCATTGAGTTGTCTTTCCTCAAAGTCCCCACTTAGCCAGGGATGGGATCTGAGCTGAAGTTTCTAAACCAAGTCCCAGTCTTTCTTTGCTGGACTCCTCCAATGCCCAGCTGACCCTTAAAACAAGGAGCAGTTACAACCAAGATCAGGTTTCCTGTTCCAGATTAACAATAATCCTAGAAATACACAGTTCCAATGGCCATTGTTTGAGTCAAGAAGGAACAGAGGTAGGAAATTCTGTATTGACAATGTCTGAAAAAGAAAACCTGTCTCAAAATTGGTAATAAAGTCTCCTCACCATGGGGCCTTTGCTGTCCCCACATCCCCAAACCGAGAGCGAGAGCGAGAGCGAGAGCGAGAGAGAGAGAGAGAGAGAAGAGGCCTGGAGTAGGTGTGCTAACTTTTGAGTTCCCATGTTAGGAAAATATCAGATGAAGAGTTGAGCTTGAAATGAAAGGGTAAAACTTTGTATGATGTTCAAAAGGAAAATACCCATACATGTGCTGATGAGCATACATGGGTAAAAATAGAACAGCAACCACCACCCCAAACCATGCCTATCTCTTTATCCCTGTCTCCTCAGATTTCAGTGGGCACCAGGTGGAACCTGACTCAAATTGCAGCTCATTAGTAGAGACGAATAGAAGTTTAAGGGAAAGTGTGTTGTGAACAACGATAATCCCGATTTAAGTGGAAGAAAGAGACCTTTCTCCCTTCCCTGAACCAAATGGCTGTCTCAGGCTGCACGGCCCGGTTCGCTATTACCAGCTAATTCAACCGCAGAGAAAATGCAGCTGTGGCCCCGGGAACAGGCTCCACTGTCAGGCCGAACATAATCCCTCATATAATGAAAAACCTATTTCTATTCCTGAGGCCTCACTACTCTTCATACTGAAGAGCCTTGTGCCTGTCACACGTTTATTGAAGCTTATTACTCATGTAGGCAGCGGGGCCCAGTTAGTATAGGGAATTACATTATAAATCGCAATTTTTCTATTATTTATTTTAGGATTCCAAGGCTACGGGGAGAGCATGTCAGTGTTACTCTTTCAAAGGCCTAAAAGCCCCAAATCAAAATTCTTTTCTATGCAGAGAGCCTTTACGCATACACGGGAAACCTTCCGTCACGACAGCACGGTAACCCGCGTGTGCTGAGACCGCCGGACCCGCCCAGGATCCTGGATCAGGGTGGATACTATGCCTTCCCATGTAGCATTACAGAAATAGGTCTTGGCCCCTGGCTTCGCCTCCCCCTCTCACACCAGGCTTTTTGGCTTTCGGAGATAAATGGGTAGTCTCTTAGGATGCCGGGAACAGGGCGGTGAACAGATGGGCTAAAACTGTAGCCTCATCATCCAGTGGAAACATAAGAACTAGCTTAATCTAAGTCAGAGGATTATCTGAACCGACCATGAGGCCTGAGCTTCCGTTCAGCCACTGGGCCAGAGGTGTGAGCATGTGGTTCTCTCTTGTACAGAAGCCAGGGGAAGCTACAGTTCTTTCCAGCTATTTGTCTGGCCTCCCTCTCCCTGTATATTCCTAGGAAAAAATATCCGCCACACATACTCCAGTTACTCACAGGAACGCCTTCCCATCTTTTTTCTCTCTTGTGCCTGCTTGCTTTTTCCTGCGGTACTTTCCCCTTCTCCCTCTGTATAAAAATATTCCTTGCGCGTTAGGGTCTACACGCCACTTGGCCTATGGCGTGAATGCAAATCAGATAAATCAGATAGCACTTGCCCAATACAAAGAATCCTTTCTGTTTTTCTGCAATTCACACCCAGTCAGTGTTCATGTCTGGAGTCTCTCTCTACATTTCCACTGAGGGAGATTCCAGACCAGCCATTCCAAGAACCCCCTGCTGTATCTGCATCCTGCTAAGTGAGTTTTGAACAGAGAAACAAGCCAAGTGCCGATTCAGTTCGCTCTGGGTGTCTTCCAAATGAGCAGGTTTTGTGTTTTGTTGTCTTGCTTGACCATACTATAGGAGACACAGGCATGGTGGTGGTGGTGGTGGTGGGAGGTTTGGGGAGGGGCTTGGAGGGGAGGGAGGCAGTAGTGTGTAAAGAAGAAGGAATTATAAAGTGTGTGGGCAAGATCAGCAGGGGTGCTCCGCAATTATGGGAAGAGCTGGGGCTTGGTTTCCGTGTGATCTCTGGGTGTTCTCTTTGCTTCTTTGTGTTTTGACAGCATTCACCCTGGGTGGGGTGCACAGCCTGTTTAATAAATCCCTGAATCAGACACACATGACAGACAATGCTTTTCTTCCTTCTAGAGAAATGTAGTCACAGATATTTCAGTGGGGAGCGCTCTCCAATTTCCTCTGACATTAAAACAAGCCATCAGTAGTATTTCACCACACTACAGATAGAACAGGGGGTCAGCTTACAGAGAAGGCTTAATTCTGTCAGTTTTGAAGAGAGGAATATGCAATCAGCGTCCGCATCCTTATACAAGAAGTAGAGATATTTCCTCCCAGGCAGGAGTGGGAGCACGAGGCACTAGGTAGCATTCTCACCCCAGTGACCTCCACCTAGAGAACCAAAGTTGGGGTGGGGGGAGTAGAGATGGGGAAACGATGTAGATTGGTAAACCAGCAAATTTGTTAAAAGCCTGAAATTCACTGTAATGCATATATTTTCCTTTTAAAAATTTAAACTTGACAGACCAAGATAAACCTGGTGCCTTGCCCTCCAGGATACTTACAGGTGGATTGTCCAGAGGAGAGGAGGGGAAAAACAGTGCAGATAAACACAGGAGAGATGAAACCTTTGGGGACAGGATCAGATGTGGGTTTCCTTAAAGTCAGACCAAATTTACCCATCAAAACATTTCATTAAAATGCATATATATTGTCCAGCTGTGTGGCTTAGTGGTTGAGCATCAACCTGTGAAACTGGAGGTCAAGGTTTGATTCCCAGTCAGGGCACATGCTCGGGTTATAGGCTCCAACTCCAGTGGGGGGGTGTGCAGGAGGCAATAAATCAATGGTTCTATCCCTTTCTCTCTCTCCTTCCCCCTCTGAAATAAAATATATATTTAAAAAATGCACACATATTAAGAAAAGTTCCTGACCAGAATATGCGGGAAAGAGTCTGTTGGGCGTAGTGCTGTGTGGGTATCATTTATATGCTGAACAGAGGGGCTGAGATCCCTTTGTCTGTCTGTTCTGCCCCACTCCTCTGTACCCCCCGCTCCCCCATCAGCCAGGACTTGTGTAAGAAGACTTCCTATCACACTGACAAAATTCATGTTCTGTCTTAGACCAAGATTTGCCTGATTAGGAATTAGAAAATGCTCTGAAATGATGTTAGTTCATAAAATCATTGAATTTGATTGTAGGGTAAAATTGTAGGGTAATCTCAGCTATCCCCACTGGACCTTCCTTTACATCACGAAGCCTGGCAAAATAAGGCAGAGAAGGGATCTGGTATAAAATAATTCTCCTCCCTCATGTCAGTTTTTGATCAAGATCTAAAAGAAGACTTTAGAAAATGCCCTTGCCTGATTAAAAACACACACAGATGTACTCACTCCCTGACTTCCAGGGTCATTCTAAAGACAACACATCTGAAGATAAAAAATGATTTCTGCCCTAGCCAGTTTAGCTCAGTGGAATAGAGCATTGGACCATGGACTGAAGGGTCCTGGGTTCGATTCTGGTCAAAGGTATGTACCGGTTGCAAGCTTGATTCCTGGCCCTAGTTGAGGTGCATACAGGAGGCAACCAATTGATGTGTCTTTCTCACATCTACGTATCTGTCTCTCCTCCTCCTTTCCACCCTCTCTAAACATCAGTGGAAAAATATCCTCAGGTGAGGATGAACAAAACAAATCAAAAAAGTGATCTCTAACCCCCAACTTTTGGCACCCTCCTGGGAACCAACATGCACAGCCATTCTTTCCAGCTCTTGCATCATTTTCAGCAAAGATTGTAGTGGAATTACATGGATATCAATTAGACACAACCGAAGAAAACCAACCTGAGAAATGATTTTGTAGGAGATATTTTTAGAGGCCCCTCCTTCACACACTATTTGAAATATAGATTGATGTTCAACATTAGACACATTACTCTCATCTATTAGGCAAGAGCCTGCCGTGTCTATAAATTCAATTTCCTTGATCATACTGGCTTTCTGGTTTATTTGGATAAATGTTGAGCTGTCCACTGTTATTTATCTAAGAAGCTCATGAGGGAACCAAAAGTTTAATGATGTCGGATGAGGTGGTGAAACAGCACCTCCAAGCAATTCTCAGGGATTGCTTTTCATCTCATTACCTTGGCTGGACTTACTGGTTCAGGAAATCGAGCGGAAGACTGAATGTACTTTGCTATGATGGGGGCTGTTTTTTCCCCATAGTTGTGTCTTTTAATTATTGCATGTTTTATTCTGCTTGAATTTATGGTATTTCATAGTTTGTGTTGCTAGTTAATGTTTCTAATTATTCTATTCAGTTTCTTATGTCCCTTTCTTTACTTCTCGTCTTAATATTATTCTACTCTTAGTATTTACTCTTCTTTCTTTGGCTCTTCACTCCTTATTGCTGTGGTCCCAAGAAGTATAAGTTAATTACAAGCTAGCTTATTTTTCTTTTTGGAATCTTTATAGTTTTTTTTTAAAGATTTTAAATTAATTTTTAGAGAGAGAGGAAGGGAGAGGGAGAGAAACATCAATGTGAGAACAAAACATCAATCAGCTGCCTCCTGCAAGCTCCCTACCAAGGATTGAGCCTAAAACCCAGGCACATATCTTGACAGGGAATCCAACCAGCAACCTTTTGGTGAATGGGATGACACCCAACCAACTGAGCCACATCGACCAGGGCAGAAGCTTTACAGTTTCTAAAGTAAATTCAGGAGGAGATAATGCCTTCATTTCACAAAAACAGATTGGATAAAAATAGACCCAAATATCCTCAATTTCTCATGTGTAATGGTTAGACCACTCCACATTTCAAGGGGGAAAAATGACTGACTGACCTTTGATTCATACCAATGAGTTAATAAAAGATTTTAAACAAAAGGTTCTGTGTCTTGATGGATTGGGAAAAATGAAACTCAGAATCCTTCTATCACTGTTGTGTGTGCCTGATTAACACCATGGCATGGGTTGCTTACACAAAACATAACTTATCCAGGCTCTCTAAGCTTTCCTATTAACTGTACTATTTTATGGGGCTGCTTATTAGACTCTAGGTCTAGGAAAACATTTCCAGTAAAAATGTCCCAGATTCTGAGACTAGTCAGCAGATTCCAGCATACCATGTGCTGGCTAATCACTTGCCTAAATAAAATTTCTTGCCTAATGGAAAAACATAAACTTTATATAATGCACTGAATACATATTAAATTAATATAAAATAATTAACACGTAAAATTAATATACAAAGTCATAAGAATTTTTTTTCATGGGGGAAAAAAGTCTTTAACCCACAATTCTCTCAAGATTCAGAAAGTCTTCAAATCTCATTAAAAGAAAGTTTAAACACATGTACTCTAACTTAGCTAACGCCCCAGAAGTCGACATTTGCAAAATCTGGGGCATAGGGTGGCCTTAAAACCAGTTTCAAAAATACATCTGATTCAAAGTCTCACGGAACTCCCTTGAAAGATGTCATCTTGTTTATCGTGGCCCAAAGAACAGAATGCATCTGACACACTGCCACTTACCTTCCCCTGTGGAATAGAAGCAAGGCTAATCTAAGCTTCATTTATGCGCCTCTAAAATGCTCATGGTGTAATATAAGTAAGCAAACGGACAGAATTGCATCATGACTGCAAAGGCCAAAGCGAGGCACCATGGCTTTCTTTTACAAATATCAGAGTCCCTAAGGAGTGCTCAACATGTTGGCACAAATCTTCCCACCAATGACCTGGTTCCACTGCAAACCCATCCCAATGGACAGGCCTTCCCTGACAGCTGGCTGTGAAGGAAGTCATGATGAAAGAAATGCAGAGACTGGAGGCACAGCCAATCCTGTCTTCTGGCCTGTAGCTTTGGTTTGTAGGAAAGAAAAGCCTTTGAAAGAGGATCCATATTGTGCTGCTTATCCCTTTCTTTCTGTTTGCAAGAATGGAAGACAATATTTTCTTCAGCAAAGCTCTTTTCTTATCATCATATAGCTTAGTACGGTTATATTTTCTGAAGCACTCCAATATTGACATGTTTATTTAAGGCTGATAACATAAAAAATAAAATAAATGAAATATGCAATGCGTTGCCCTTTTTATTTTTTTATGGTAATATTAAGTATGTTAATACAGTTCATGGATCATCTGCTCTCCTAATGCAGATGATGCTTTTTCTGAGCCATCAGTTTAATAAATGGTTTATTCGATGAGAAAAGGGCTCAGGCAAAAGTTCTGGGTGTCTATTCTTAACAGCCAAAATATGAATTTTTTATAACTGAGTTTTCAATAAAGGACACAGGAAGCCTGGCTTATGGTGACCTTAAGAGAAATACGAATGCTGTGAAAGTTTGTTTTTGGGTCAAGTTTCTGTTGTCTGAGGCCACAGAGCTAAGCAGGGCAATGCAGAGCACCAGCGCTTCCGTATTGCTTGTGTTCACAGACCCAATTCACCAGATAATAGTTCCTTTCTCTACTCGGTGCCTTGGAGCAATTGCTTTCATTTCTTAGCACATCCTCATTTGCAGAGCAGCAGCCAACAGACTTTCAGATTTATGCCATTATTTGCTTCTTCACCTTGAACTCCAACTAAATCCTGCCGCACTTTGGTAATGTGAGTGCCAAACGGTGGCCTCATGCCAGACACAAACACTTCCCAGCTTCACACAGGAGGTCCCTTGATTTCAGGGAGGCGCATGTTCCTGCCAGAGGGCTTAGCTGTGCTGCTTACGCCCCCCCCCCCCATGTCCCTCCCCCCCTCCCCGCCCCAAATGTTCCTTTGCCTACATGTTTTCTAACTTGGAAATGCAATTTGGGAAGAGGGGCAATTAGAACACCAGGGAACCAGAAACGTCCCCTTTTCATGGAGGAACAAGTGAAACCAGGGGGCGGGGATTCTGGGTACTTTATAACACCTTCCACAAATGGTCCAACTCAGCCCTATCTCTAAGCAGCATTGATTAATCCAACAAATATTTATCGATTGCTTACAAGGCACCAGGCACTGCTCTGGGGATACAATGACCCTAAGAACCTGAGTCAGTATAGTTCTCACTGGACCTGGCCTGGGAGTGTGGTAGCCAATACGATAATAACAATAACTCCACTTAGTTGAGTTTTAATTGCGTATGAAAAATAATATAAACGAGGCTACTTTACAATGGAGCCAGAGCTGTGACCCCAGAAGAACCGCCATGTGTGTCTTATGCCTTAAAGCTTCAGAATGTTAAAACAGGACAAAACAGCCCTGGAGTGGGCCTAAAGCGACACTGTGCCCCAAAGAACTGTCAGGCAGGAGGGCAAGCAAGCGCATACTGATGACTACCAGGCTGACATAAACATGTCTTCCTTCTATTGACTTTGTCATCTAATGGGATCACCATTTGGGTTTCTGCCTGAATCAGTGCTCTCTGAGTAGCCTTTTTTTTTTTTTTAAATCTCAAATGAAGGCTGCTGCCTCTCACTTTGACCTTTTACGTTTAGGCTACCATGTGCTAGATACTCCTGTGGCTTGTTGATTCTAAGACTTGACTTTTTTTCTCTCTCACATTTTCACATCTCTGAAATCAGAATACACCTCTTAATTGGTGCTTTCTCACAATCAGTCAGGCAGCACACTGGTCTGCTGTCATGACCATGGATCTGTCTAGTCACATGGCTGTGCATCAATCCATGCGGCCTGTGACTACCTCTTTCCAAAAACATGAAGTAAAAATTCTAAGTGCTAAGAAATCATGTCACAGGTGGTCTGTGTCTACCTCTTTCTAAAAAAAGAAAAGAAATAAAAATTTGAAATGCTAAGAAGTCATGTCTCATTTTGATTAAGAATACATACAGTAATGATACTTCCCACACATGATGACATATGGAACTTGAAGAAAAGTTGCCTGTATGTATTATTTCAATGAATACTTGAAACATCTTTCCCGGTAGGAATTATCCCCATTTACTTTTTTGGATAGGAAACTTAGGTGCAGGGAGATTAAAAAGCAAGCCCAAGGTCAAATACCTTTTAAATATACCTGTCAGAACTTGAACCCAGTTTCTCTGACACCAAAACCCATGTACGTGCCTCTCATTACACCAAGCTGCTTCTTTTCTAATAGTACGGCAAGGCAAGAACTTCTGCAGTTTTGTTTTGGGCAAAATACAGAATGAAATAATATCTATTTGCAGTAAGTTTGAAATTGTACCCAGAATCCTAAATCCTGGAACAAACACAAATAAATGAACAAACGAACGACTCAGGACATGGGGATCTGTGGGCCTGGTGACAGCTCTAAGTAATCCAGTTAAACGAATAGAGTGTGTGGAGAGTGGGACAGTAATGTCACAGCCTCCCATTATATTGGACTGGTAGTCAGCTAGAGAGAGAATTATTCCAGAGAAAGTCCAGAGACTGAGGCCAGAATGATGATCGAGGGATAGATGGATAGGTGGTGAATCTGCCACACCCTTCACCTAACGTGCACTCTGAGGAGACACAAATTCCTGGGTTAGCCGTTGATATCGGTACCCTGTTTCCTTGTTATTGTCCTCAAGGGACTTGGGGTTTTAGCAACTACTCACTTCTTCTTCCCTAGTTTAGCATCAAGATGCTCAACAAAGTCAGGACCAAAAGTTGCTTCCTCATTTGCATCCACCGAGTGTGCCCATGAAGTTGGATAGCCCGTGTTGGCCAACTACCTTGATTTCTGACAGGTGTCTTAGAGGAATGACCAAGGCATGCCACCTCAGTGAAGGAACTCATCTTCTCTGAATGACAAACACGAGATACAAATATTGCCATGTGTCTGCTAGGCGATTGAAGACCCCCCACCCCAAACCTCATCCTCAATGATTTACTTGATTTTCTGTAAACTGACCAACCTTTTGAAATCAGGTGGTGTACAGTTATGAAGTGGCAGTCCCACTGCCAAAGGCTCACCTGTGTGTGGGCCCTGACAGGATGTATTACCTGGTTAAGAGCATATTAGCAACTCAGTTGGTGAGGCTCAGTGGTTGAGCATTGACCTATGAACCAGAAGGTTGTGGTTCTATTTCTGGTCAGGGCACATGCCCAGGTTGTGGGCTGCATCTCCAGTGTGGAGTGTGCAGGAGACAGCCGATCAATGATTCTCTCTCATCATTGATGTTTCTCTCTCTCCTGCTTCTTTTCTTTCTGAAATCAATCATATATATGTATATATATATATTTTAAAATATTTAAATAAATATATATATTTAAAAAGCACATTAGCATATCCAAAAGATAAAAAGGCTGCCACTAACTGGTCCCCTGACTTCCTTGTGGGCAGTTCTCTTTTTGTTTGTGTGACTAACTGCGAGGTTTGACCATTTGGGCCTGGAGTTGGGTGGAAATGTTATTTGCTGGATTTAATCATTAGAATTTTGCCCCTTAGATACTAAGACGTAAATACACGATTTGGAACTCACAAAGGAAGGAGGGGTTTAGCATCTCTCTGGACAAAGAGCAGGGAGTTGGAGCGAGGACCAATTTCCCCCCAGGCTGGGTCCTTACAAAGGCTGCCAGGTAAGTGTGCTGTTCTTATCATTTTCCGTCATTTTCTTTGTTTTCCCCAAACCTGCTCTGTTCAGCGAGATGGGAATACACACAAAATTGCAGCTGAGAACACAGGATTCATCAGTCTGAGTCTCAACATATCAATTTTCAAGTGTAGCAACTTTAAACACATCGAAAGCTTTTAGTTTCCATAGAAAATAATCCCTCATTGTTTTCGAAAAAAAAAACCAAAAAAACACGAAACAAAACTGAAAGCACCCCAAATTACCGCACTTTTAACATCCTGACATGTTGATGGCCTGCGCTCTTCCCAGATCAAAGTGAGCGTGTCAGAAGACAGTGCTGAGCAGCTGACTTAAAACACAGTGTTTCACATTTGGCAGGAATTACTGTAGTGAAAAAAGACAAGGTGACTTTCTACTATATATACGTATTTTAGTTTGGCAGAGATCCGAAGAGCTGAAAACTAATTTAGGATGACACAAATGCTTATCTTTCTCTCTGCCCCCGGCCTTCCTTCCCCCTTCTCAACCAGGTGGGAAGTTTTGTCAGTTACTCTGTGCATGTTTTTAACTCGGGGGTGGAGGTGGGGTTGGGCTGAGACCAGAGTCACGCTGAGCATTGAGTGGATTCTCATCTAGAATTTCTAGGATTATCTGGATTTAAACAGCAAAGTCATACCTTGCAAGCCTCTTTCTTCTTCCTGCGGGGAAGCTGTGCAAAAACTTTGGTGCCTTGTAAGGAAACGTTAACCTAGGGCCAGAAAGCGATGACATTATTCGCTGACCCAGTGCTGTGACAACCTGCTGGAAACCCTTGGCCAGAAGGCGAAAGGCCTTGAGTGATTTTGAACAGACAAAGGTTTTGCCCAGGAAGCTGGAGGACAATGAATACAGGGCAATGAATGCAAGACAATTCCACTTTATCCTCGTTGGAACACTGTGTCAAGCAGCGTGTTAAGATGGGAACCCTCATCCTACAGAAAATTTTCAACTGTAGGGAAAAGTGGCTTTCTACTTTCGGTTTGGGGAGTGGGTCAGAAAGGTAGGTGTAATTACTCATTATGAAATGAGAATGCAATATCAGAAAATGTCAACCACCTGCCCACCTGCGGACATATGATTGGACTTAGCCAGTATGAAAACATTTGCACCCCCCCCCCTTCTAAAGATGAAAAACTCGGAAAAGGCAATCTTAGGAAAAGAACAGTTAATATAATCAGACAGGGGTTGGCACACTGTGGCCTATGGGCCAAATCCTGTCTGCCACCTGGCTGCTTATGTAGTTTTAAGATCCCCTGCGCTAAACAGGTATAATTTTACACTCAACCTGGTTGAAAAAAAAAAAAAAATCCAAAGCATAGAATTGTTTGACACATGAAAAGTACATAAAACTCAAATTTCAGTGTCCGTAACTGAAGTCTCTTGGAGCACAACCATGCCCATTTGTTTACATCTTTGTTTGCTTTTGCTTAACAACAATCAGTTGTGACAGAGACAGCATGGCCCACAAACCCGAGAATGCCTACTCCCTCGCTCTTTACGGAGAAAGGCCACTGGGCTCTGGGACGCGGCTTAGAAGACTGAGGAGGAGGCATGGCTGCTGCCCACTGTGTGAGATGATTCAGGCCATGTAGGTTTGAGACGGTATTTGGAGAATATGGCCAACTGTAAACTTCAGGAGAGAGTAGTCAGGGCAAAGACGCTAGACCCGACATCAGGAAACCAAGGCTCTAGTCTCCACCCTGCAACTAACTAGCCACGTGACTTAGATTCTCTGGGCCTCAGCATCAACTCTTGTCAAATGACTGTTGTGTGCTAATTTTTAAAAAATGTATATTTTATTTCAGAGAGGAAGGGAGAGGGAGAGAGAGATAGAAACATCAATGATGAGAGAGAATCATTGATCGGTTACCTCCTGCATCCCTCCCCTCCCCCTCCCCCCCACGCTGGGGATTGAGTCTGCAATCTATGCATGCACCCTGATCAGGAATTAAAGTGTGACCTCCTGGTTTATAGGTCAATGCTCAACCACTGGGCCATGCTGGTGGCACCAATTTTATTTTCTGCTAGAGTGTGTGCTGGGGGCTGTGGGTATGGTTCAAATTTCATAATTATATAAAAATGCTTTAAACTGGAAAGTTTCTAACCTGTTCTTGTTATGTACACTGTAAGAATAAAAATACAGTGTAGTCAGCATAACACAGGTGAGGAGCTCTATGCTGCTCCTACAACTCAGAAACTTCAGGGCATAGGGGGATTTCTGTGTTGCTGGCAATGGAAGTCCTTGAGCTGCCCAAGGATGGAAGACAGCTTCTTAAGAGGGAAGCTCCCAGAGGCTGCATGAGACCCCAGATGGTCCCTCAGTGGTTCATGCAGCTCCTCAGAGTAATTTATTCCAGGGTGTTCTGTACACTGCGGGGATCGAAAGGAGAGTATAGCATAAAAGGTTGCTGACCCCAGCTCTGAGATCAGGAACTGGGGGATGAGGGGGGAAGGGTCCTTCCCTGAGTTGGTAAAGGCCCCACCGTTTCCCATTTCCAGGAGGGCTGACGCTATCCTGCATCGACACCACCCACATGCTGGATCTATGGGAGAACTCGTCATAGGGCTGAACAGGTCCAGATTACTCATTTCTGGAAAGTCTCCTTTGATGGGTTGGAACATGCAAACAAGATTTGACCCATGGTCACCGCTGCTGGCAGGCCTGTCTATACATGCCCTCGGGCCGTGCTTCAAGGCAGGACCTGTCATGTTCTACTGGAACACAGGGTCCCACTTGGACCAGAATGGGCTTTGGGCCTTGTGCTGCCTCTCCCCCCTTCCCCGATGGCTTGTTTCTAGCCCACCCCTCGCTGCTCCCGACAGCACTTTTCTCTGTGTTTGCAATGCTCTGTGTATGCCCCCCGAAGCTCTGTAATTAATAATATACTGCTTTTCATCTTCAAAGTCACCCACATTAATTAATCCTCACCATACTTCAGAGTTTCTGTGCATAAATAACCACCCTGTTCCCACATTTCATTCAGGGAACCAAGACCCACAAGGAAAGCAACTTTGTGAAGGCTGAGGAGAAAGGGGTCTCTGGGGTCAAGATCAGAACTCACAGTCTTGACCTCCCACCATGCTTGTAGACCTGCCATCACCCATGGAGAGTAGCCCTACTGGCTCCTTGCTCTCCCCCATTGCTGCTGGGTAAATTGGCTCATTGCATCACTCATTTTGACTCAAACTATTCTTCAATACTCCAGGGTCGGAGCACAATCTTACCTAAAGCATACATAATAGGAGATGATGGATTATAACCTAATAAACCATCTTAGATGCTCAGGTCCAGCTTCCAGTAGCCTCAAGACTGAGAATAAATATGTTTCCTAATCCATCATTTACAAGTTACACACCCGATTAAAACATTAAACGCTCACTATACTATGTCCCATTTATGTGATCGCCCTACAGAAAGCTATTATATTTTAACTATCAAGCTCAATAAATCAGGCAGTAGCCATCTATCTCTCTCTTGCCAGTGGAGGAGGAAGTACGCTGAGGACAATCTTGGCAGCGGCTGGCAATGCCCACCAGTCCAGTGGAACATCAAGCCTGAGAAGTGAGCTCATGGACCCTTTCTGAAGTTTCTGACACAAAGTTGAATCGTGCAACAACTCCAAAGGCAACCGAAGGCAATTCAGTTTGCTTTCACTGAGCCTTTCTGAACAGTCATCTGGGAAAGCCCATAAATCTACCTCTAACAACACAAAAACGTGTACACAAGTGATTGAGGGTGTAACAGATGCCCTTCCCCCTCCTTCAAGTCAACTCATTGCTCCATCCATCAAAAGGTAAGTGAGAAGTAGACAGGACTTGAACCTCTGCCCCTAGAGAGATGGGTTAGAGCACAAAGGTATTTGCAAAGCCCCAGACACTTAGTGCATTTCCCCGGGAGGTCAGTGTTCTCACGTTTGGAGGATACTGCTGCGAGGTGCACCCAGTAAGGAATTTGAAACTTATTTTACCATATTAAGATGAGCACAAAGATATTATGGGAGAGAGTGAAAACTTCACATCAGTTATGGGCTAGTAATGGTCAGCCATGGTCAGGGTCTAAGATCTCTGGGGGCACACACTCACCCTCCCTTACCATCAGGCAAGCTTGGGTAGAATGGTATTGGAACTCCTGGACCAGCCCTTCTCTGGCAAGCACCATACTGGCTGTCTGAAGATGAAGGAGGTGTGTGAGTCCCACTCCCCAGAGTGAAGGGGCAAAGCCAATGTGCGCAGGGCTATCTTTTCCCCTCTGCTGTGGGAGGGGTTTCTACATAAATGTTGGGAGCTGTTTGGGAGTTTTGCTGTTTTCTAGGTTTGCTTTGCAACGTAGCACAGACAAATTGGGGAGGCCAATCACTGCTGCCCTGAAACCAAGCCAGAACCACCACGTGTTTGAAATAAACTTTAACAAATGTCCCTGGGGCCTCTGCCCAGGCCAGGAGATCTGCCATGGGCAGGCTCAGTTGACAGAGTGGCAGCAGGGGCTCTCTGTCGGGGCCAGGAGCTGCGAGTGGGCTTTGTGTCCAGCCCAGGATGCTCACATGCATGTGGCACCCTGCCCCTAAGCTCTTGGCACTCACAGCTTTCCATAGTTACACAGGCTGCACCCCAAGGATACAAACCAACATCCTTGGCATGGGAAAAAAGATACCCCAGCAACTTGGCCAATCTGCTACCCTAAGTCATATTCTGAGTTCCCAGAAGCACAGCTGGCATGGGAGGTGGACCTGATTCGGATTCAGTAGCATGTGGTGTTTATTCCCAGAGATGCTGATCACTATTCTTCTTCTCTTTGATTTTTGGCTGGAGTTAACCAATGCTCATGAATTTCAGAATATACACCTGGGTTAAAATCCAGTGATAGAGGAGACTAGCAGGCTACTTTGGGAGTGAGGAGTGGGTTTGTAGAAACAACAATTCTCAGGTGAACTCCAGGAAAGAATATAGCAAGGATGCTTAATTTCACATATGAGAAATGTCATTCAGAATCATGGAGAAACACCTCAGATACAAATGGATTTCAGGAAGGGAAAAATCACTCCCATCTGTCACTCACTCTTACGTCTTTCAGGAACCAACAAGCACATTGTGCAGACAACACAGAGCCTGGTTCCCTCCTCCCCCGAACAGAGGCAGCTGGCTCCCCACTCACCGATGAAATAGGCCAACAGAATGGCCAGGAGGAGGGCGGCGGCGATGGCAGACAGGGCGGCACATTTCCAGCTGCAGTACTTAGAGGGCTTCTTCAGCTTGAAGGCCTTCCTGGAGAAGGTGTTTCGGGGCAGCAGGCGGGGTGGCGGCGTGTAAACAGTTCCTGAGGTCAAAGGGTACCCCGGAGAAGAGCTGCTGAACAGGGGTGTGCTTCCAGAAGAGGTCTTAAAGAGAAAGTGCCTGCCAGGAGAAGAGAGAGAGTCAGGATCCACACGGTGACCTGGGAGGGGCAGCCACTGCTCACTCGCACTCTGCTTTAAAGATGTTAGGACAGTCCTGGCTAGTGACCCTGTCTGCCCATCAGGGATGAAGAGGCGAAATGCTACCATTGATGGGGACACACATGAATTCTGCAAACTCACATCATTACAGATTCTCCCATATGTATCTAGATTTTATCTTCCACAACGATCCTGCAATGTAGTCAAAGCAAATATGAAAACTGAGTCACTGAGAGAGATTAAAAATGGTGGTGGGGTAAGTAGATGCTACACAGTCACACTCCCAGGACCAAACTGGAATTATAACTAAAATATAAAAAAAAATCCTGAATAATCAATGTAAGACTAGCTAGAGAGAATCCTGATAAGCAAGAATAGAAAGTGGAGACCACATACTGTAGAAAGGGTGAAGGTACAAAAGAGCTGGATGGGCTCCCATAGACAGCAGTGGAAGTTATGGAGAGATATTCAGCTGTGGGGGGTTGCCAATGAGAACTCTGGGGTCTAATCCCAACCTGGGTCCCAGCAGAGAGCACCAGAACTGAGAAAGTTGCCCATATGACATCTGGCTAGAAATGCAGGCATCTTTTTAAAGGGTCAACACACAAAATTCCATGTGCAGCCACTTGTGCTCCAGCAGAGAGAGGGCAGAGTGGATTGAAGCTGTGTGAGCAAAAGTCAGGATTGGGAGCTCTGAGGTTAGGGCTCAGAAGGCAGACATCCTGGTTTCCTGTGCTGTCATTCCCTCACACTGCTGAGGTCATCTTTCTCACACAGACTTTTGCTATCCAGGCAGTTTTGCCTGGGGGAAGACAGTTGACCCATCCTATTGCAAAATACCTTGTCCTATGGTGTGGAGTGCTGAGGCCCATTAAGAGGTTGAGAATAACAAGTAGCCTCCAGGCAGAAACAATGGCCTCACCCTGTTGGAAAAACTCTCATCACACCCATGAACCATTGCCTGAAGGCTACTCAAGATGGAATCTAATCAGTCTTCAGGCAGAGGCAGTATTTGGAGGCTTTGAGTCTTTGCCTGATCTAATTAGTCAGAAATAGTATTTGATACTGTATTGCACTAGAGATTGAGAGCCATAGCAGATCAACCTAATACACAGTCACAAAGCCAAACAGGCAGCCAAAATGAGGAGACAAAAAACAATCCCTAAATGAAAGAACAAGAGAATTCTCCAGAATAAGAGATAAATGAAATGGAGATAAATTTATCTGATATAGACTTCTGATTAACAATGGTAAAGATGCTCAACAGCATGAGAAAAGACATAGCAGCTATGAAAATGGAAATAAAGAATGACATAGCATAAATAAAAAAAACATAGGAAGAAATACACATCAGATTAGGGGAAGCTGAGGATCAAATTGGTGAATTAGAAGACAAGGTAGAAAAATATTCAATCAGAGAACCAAAAAAAAAAAAAAAAATTGAAAAACAGGACAGCCTAAGGGAGCTGTGGGACGACATGAAACATAACAATATTCACATAGTTGGTGTGCCCGAAGAGGCAGAAAAAGAGAAAGGCATAGAGAAGGTGTTTGAAGAAATAATGGCAGAAAACTTCCAAAACCTGGTGAAGGAAAAAGTCACACAAGTTCAGGAGGCTCAGAGAACCCCAAGCATGAAGAACCTGAACAGGCTCATACCCAGACACAACATAATTAAAAAGCCAAAAATTAAAGACAAAGACAGAATCTTAAAGGCAGCAAAAGAAAAGCAAACTGTTACCTACAAAAGAGTTCCCATAAGGCTATCATATGATGTCTCATCAGGAACTCTATAGGCCAGAAGGGAATAGCATGAAGTACTCAAGGTAATGAAAATCAAGGATCTGAAACCAAGATTACTAAATCCAGCAAGGCTATCATTCAAAATAGACTGTGAAATAAAGAACTTCCCAGACAAAAAAAAAAAAAAAGGCTAAAGGATTTTATCACCACCAAGCCAGCTTTACAAGAAATGCTAAAGGGGCTGCTGTAATGAGAAGAAGAAATAAAGAGAAAAACCTAGGCCTACAGAATTAAAATGGCAATAAATAAGTACCTATCAATAATAACGTTAAATGTAAATGGATTAAATTCTCTAATCAAAAGACATAGGGTAGCTGAATGGATACAAAAACATGACTCAACTGTATGCTGTCTACAAGAGACCCACCTCAAATCAAAATACACACACAGAATGAAAATGAAGGGATGGAAAATTTTTTTCCATGCAAATAGAAAAGAAAAAAAAGTTGGGATAGCAATACTCATGTCTGACAAAATAGAATTCAAAATCAAGGCTGTCACAAGAGACAACAAAAGTACTACATACTGCTAAAGGGATTGATCTAACAAGAGGCCATAAACCTGGTAAACATATATACATCTAATATAGGAGCACCTAAATATCTTATCTAATAAAAGCGTAATATTGAAATTGATCATCTCTTAGGGACGCCTAAGCCATGCCCACCAGCCAATCAGAGAGGCTGTATGCAAATTAACCCAGCCAACATGGAGGCGGGCACTCAGGGAGCTGAGTAAACAGGCAGCATCCGTTGCAGCAGGAGTGAAACTATTTGCGGCCCCGGCTGGCCTTCTCCCTGCTCCAGTCAACATCATATTTGCAACAAAGTATCAATCCTAGAAGCCTCAGGAGCTGAAACAAACAGCAGTTCTGGCTGCGAACTTTGTTACCTGCCTAGGCTCTGCTTAAAGGAACAGTGTATCAATTATAGAAGATAAACCCCAGAAACCTGCTTCCAGCCAGCCTTGCTGGGACATTGGGTCAATGGGAGCTGTGGGCAGCCTGAAAGCCTGAAAGTGCCCCTCAGCCTGTCACCCACGCTGGCCACACCCCAATGAGGTGAGGGACCACACTGGGGGGCTTGGCCAGCCTGCAGACAGCCATCAGCCCCTCTCCCAGGCTGGCCAGGTACCCCAGTAGGGACCCAAAACCTGAAGGGACTGTGGGCAGCCTGAAAGCCTGCAAATGGCCCTCAGGCCCGCACCCAGGCTGGCTACACACCAATGGGGTGGGGGACCCCACTGGGGGACTTGGCCAGCCTGCAAACAGCCATCAGCCCCTCACCCAGGCTGGTCAGGCACGCCAGCAGGTGGACAACCCCAGAGGGGTCCCAGACTGCGAGAGGGCACAGGCCAGGCTGAGGGACCTCCCGAGTGCATAATTTTTTGTGCACCGGGCCCCTAGTATATATATATATTTCTAAATATAAAAAAAATCCTATATAATAAAAAGCTAATGTGCAAATTGACCGAAGGTGGGACGACTGGTCACTATGAATACACTGACTGGCACAAGGCAGATGCTCAATGCAGGAGCTTCCCCCTGGTGGTCAGTATGCTCCCACAGGAAGAGTTCCACTCAGTCAGAAGCCCTGAGCCAGGCTCACAGCTGGTGAGCGCAGAGGTAATAGCAGGAGCTCTCCCACCTCTGCAGTAGCACTAAGGATGTCCATCCAACTGCCGTCAGTCAGACATCCCCTGAGGGCTCCTAGACTGTGAGAGGGTGCAGGCTGGGCTGAGAGACTCCCCTGCTTCCCCGCCCTCAAGTGCATGAATTTTTTGCACTGGGCTTCTAATATATATATATATATATCCTATCTAATAAAAGAGTAATATGCAAATTAGGCATCACTCCATCACAAAGATGGTCGCCTCCATGGCCACAAGATGGTGGCACCCAGTTTGGCTCAGCCCTGCCACTGAAGTGGTCAGGTCTGTTAGCCAGGCAGGTTGCGGAAAAGGCAGGGGGCTCGAGGGGCGGAACAGGTGATCAGAGGGGGCTGGGAGTCCCCTGCCCAGGCCAGAGACCTTCACCAGAGACCTCAGGCATGGGCAAGGGTGGAGCTGGTGATTGGAGGGGGCAGGGGCAGAGCTGGTGATGGGAGGGGTATGAGGGTTCCCTACCCAGGCATAAGGCCTGGGCCAGAGGCCTCAGGCCTGGGCAGGGGGAAGGCCAGAGATTGCAGGGCCCTTGGCTCCTCATAGCCAGAAATTGGAGGAGCAGGGGCAGAGTCTGCAATCACAGGGGTCTGGGTACTGGTGGAGCCGGCAATGCAGGGGTCTGGGGGTCCCCTGCCCAGGCCTGCAGCCTTTGCCAGAGGCTGCCAGTGGGGTAAGGGCAGGCAGAGCTGGCGATGGCAGGGGGCAGGATCAGAGCTGGTGATTGCAGAGGCCTGGGCTCTGTGAAGCTGGCGATCAGAGGGGCCTGGGGGTCCCCTGCCCAGGCCTGCAGCCTTGACCAGAGGTTACAGGCCTGGGCAGGGGTGGAGCTGGGATTTTAGGGGCAGGGGTGGAGCTGGTGATCAGAGTGAACTATAGAGGTAACACCTTTTCTGACCGCTCATTGGCTAAACTCCCTGTATGCCACTGGTAATATTCTTAGTAACTTTGGTAATAAGAATCCCTAAAGGCAATCTAGGGTTTTTCCACCACACTCCTGGAGAAAAAAAATGAAGGTCCACTGCTGGAGGGCTAAGAAATGTCATATCCTGCCCTAGCCAGTTTGGCTCAGTGCATAATGCCTCAGCCTGCTGACTGCAGGGTCTGGGTTCAATTGTGACCAAGGGCATGTACTTAGGTTGCAGGCTCCTCCCTGGCCCAGGCCCAGGTCAGGGCATATGCAGGAGGCAACCAATCAAAGTTTTCCTCTCAATTTGATGTTTCTCTCTGTTTTTCCCTTCTCTTCCACATTCTCTAAAAACCAATGGAAACATATCCTCGGGTGAGGATAAAAAAAAAAAGAAATGTCCTATTCTATGAAAGACACATCTTGAAAATGCCTAAAGAAAGTTGTAATTTCTTCATGGTGAAGGGACTGGAGTCCATGTTGATAAAAATACCTTGGTGGCTGCACTGACTTGCAGTGGCTGCAGCAGTGGGGAGATGGGGATGGTGGCTCCCCCTGATTAGCCTGGTTGCCTCCCACAAAGGGAGGCCAGACTGTGGCTTAGGCCCACTCCCCAAGGGGATCAGGGAGCGGGCCTATGCTGTCAGTAGGACACCCACTGAGGGCTCCCAATATGTGAGAGGGGACAGGCTGGGCTGAGGACCCCTCTCCCCAGTGCATGAATTTCGTGCACCAGGCTCCTTTTGTGTGTGTGTGTGTGTGTATATATATGTGTATATATGTAATCTTCTAAAGGACTTTAAGGGAGAGATCATCAACACCATCATAGTAGGGAACTTTAACACCCACTGAATAGATCTTCCAGACAAAAAATTAACAGGAAACAGTGGCTCTAAAGAACACACTGTATATCAGACTAGGGGCCCGGTGCACAAAAATTTGTGCACTCGGGGTGGAGGGAGTCCCTCAGCCCGGCCTGTGCCCTCTCACAGTCTGGGACCCCTCAGTGGATGTCCTATGATGGCCCCAGTCTGCCAGGCGCCTTTTGTGTGTGTGTGTGTGTGTGTGTGTGTGTGTGTGTGTGTGTGTCGCCACTGGGGACCTGCCCCCAG
>PVJC01001192.1:0-63049 GCA_004026665.1 Murina feae
GGGGCAGGCCCCCGGCAGGTAGACACACACAGGAGGACTGCTCCGAGCCTCAGATGCGGCTGGGGGCAGGTCCCCAGTGGCCACACACACACACACACATACACACACACAAAAGGCGCCTGGCAGACTGGGGCCATCATAGGACATCCACTGAGGGGTCCCAGACTGTGAGAGGGCACAGGCCGGGCTGAGGGACTCCCTCCACCCCGAGTGCATAAATTTTT
Organism: Murina feae; assembly: GCA_004026665.1. Taxonomy (NCBI): domain Eukaryota; kingdom Metazoa; phylum Chordata; class Mammalia; order Chiroptera; family Vespertilionidae; genus Murina; species Murina feae. The sequence continues at coordinate 225 of PVJC01001192.1, forward strand.
GTACACCGGGCCCCTAGTGTAGAAGAAAGTAGAAAAGAATGTAAAATATTGTGCACAGTAAGAATTGGTACTGTTTCGTGAAACTAATTTCAGTTGTGTATGGGTATATTCATGTGTTTGTGTATAATGTGTGTGTAAAAGATTGCAATATAAATCATTTGTTACTGTGTGTTTTTTATTTTTATTCATTTCAGAGAGAGGAGGGAGGGAAGAAGGGAGGGAAACATCCATGATGACAGAGAATCATTGATCGGCTGCCTCCTGCACACTTCCTACTGGGGATCGAGCCCACAACCTAGGCATGTGCCCTGACCGGGAACTGAAACATCACCTCCTGGTTCATAAGTCAACACTCAACCACTGAGCCACACCAGCCGGGCAATGTTTTCATTACTGTGTGTCTTGATCAAAAAAGTTTGAAAAACATCAGATCAGAGACTCTCTCACGGTCTCACCCAGCCCAGGATGTCACAGGGGTGGCTGCTCAGCCCACAGAGGGCTGACATAAAGGCCTGTCTCAGGTAGAACTGGAGTCCAGCCCCACTTATGAGGACTCTGCCACACTCAGTAGCCCAATTCTGACGAGGAGCTATGAACTCTGAAAGGCAATGAAGAACCTAACATCCCGTGCTCACTCTCATGCACTGTGGGGGGATGTGGGGGGTAAAGGCATAAATTGGTATAAACTTTGTGGAAGGCAAACATGGCAATGTCTACCAGAAGTCTTAAAATATGTAAACTTTTTGCTGTAGGAACCACATTCCTATGCATAAAGGAGTAGCCATGGATGTGCCCAAAGGTAACACTCAGAGTTGAATGTCTAATGACAGCAGTGGTTGGATAAAGGGTAACAGTATTCAGGCCTTAAAATATATTGACACAGATGTGTACGATACAGCATTATAATTAGGCACCATTTCTTTTTTATATATATTTTATTGACTTTTCACAGAGAGGAGGGAGAGGGATAGAGAGTTAGAAACATCCATCAGCCGCCTCCTGCACACCCGCAATGCAGGTACATGCCCTTGACCGGAATCGAACCCAGGACCCTTGAGTCCGCAGGCCAACGCTCTATCCACCAAGCCAAACCAGTCAGGGCCAGGCACCATTTCTTAATGGTGTATTAACTACTAGCTGCTCCTCACTATAGGTAGAGAGAAGTCACCTTGAGGCAGGTTTTGTCTGTATTGCATGATTGACAGGACACTCTTAGCCATGCAAATGTTAGGCGAGTCAACAGTATTGTACTAGAGTAAGGAATAACATGACCTTTATCGCTGTTTAACCAGCGGTGATTCTACCGCAACACCTGCCTCCCCTGAGAACATTTGCAAATACCCGGAGACATTTCTGTTTATCATGAATGGAAGAGGGATGTTACTGGTTTCTAATGGGTAGAGACCAGGGGTGCTAACAAGCATCCTTCAAGGACAGGTCAGCCTCCAATTCATGGTCTCTTTTGATGCTGATCACAGCCCTGATCAGGATCTGCTATCAAAAAAGAGAATATAAAAGAGCATGCAGGGTTGGAGGGGAGAGAATCTGGGCCAATGACCTGTTTCAGATAGGCTCTGTTTTGTTCACTGATGTATATCCTCAGTCCAACTGGCACAAAGTAGTCACTCAATAAATACTTCTTAAAGACTTTCTGTTGAATTCAGCAAGGGCATATGTGGTTATAACTTTCTGTCTGACTGTGCCCAATTCGTGTACAACAGTGACACCCTGTGGTGGGAACTGAAACAACCACGTAGATGGACCAATACACTTTTAGGCGGGTGTTTGCAGAGCTCATCCCCTAACACGGAAAAGACCACAGGATTTGTGGAAAAATCATAAAGCTAGAGAGAAGCAGAAGGCCTTAGAGGATGGTATCTACTGTCCTGCTAAAAAACGAAGGCATATGGGAGTCTCAATAATTTATAGGAAAGATCAAAGAAATACGACGATATATTTGGATCCCAAACTGGTAAGTCACAGAGGTTATTTTGTTAGGTTTTAAAGAAAACACAACAGGTTTCAAAATAACATGGATAAATAATCCTAATTCTATTGCTTAAAGGTACTATACACATACCTATTGGTCTAGAAGAAGTGCACCAAAAATTATACCAAAATGACAGCAGGTGCTTAGAGGGTGATGCTTAGGGTAGCTACTGCTGTTATGTTTTCTGAGTTATTTTATAAAGAATGTGCAATGGTTATGTAAAAAAATAAGAAGGTAAACGTTGACTCAAAATGCAACGACACTTGAGAATGTCCAAGGTAAAACGATTCTGGTCTCCTACGCACATCTTGCACTTCCAGTACCTGGACCCTAACTTTCCAGAACCCAATGTCCCACAGCTTCCGAAGGTTCCCTTTGGAGCCGAGTTCCCAGAAGCTGCGTTAACCACTTTTGAGTCCCAGGCCCCTCTCTCCTCTGCTTGCCTGCAGCATTTACCACCCAGAGTTGATTCTGTCTGTCCAGGCCCACGGCCGCGGGCACAGACACCCGGAGGCCCTGTGGCAGATGTCCAGCCTGCTCACCTGACATGTGCACATTCCGGAGGCAGGAGAGGGAGGCATTGAGGCGGGCACATTCCTCCTCGTTGGCTCCGTATTTCTCCACGGTTTCACACACCTGCTCATCTGTCATCTCCAAGAGGTCCTCCAGGCTCAGCTGGCCGGGGGTGATTTCCTAGGGAGGGAAGAGTATGCAGACATCAAGTGCCTAGAGTGGAGGAAGGACATCTGAGCCTCCACACTGCCCTCTAGTGGTACCTAGCTGAACACCCTGCACTGTGTGAAGGGCTACTTGGTGTACTAGTTGGGTCTCTGCTTTGGGCGTCAGACAGGGTTGGGTTTTCGCTCAGCTATGCCACTCGTTAGCTAGATGACCTCGAGCAAATCATTTAATCCATCTAAGCCTCACTTTACTCACCCAAAAATGAGTCTTAAGTGCACACACTGTGTAGGGAAGTGCTTTGCACAAGGTGCTCCATGAATGGTATAGTTTATTACTTGTCTGTGTCCCCAGGCAGCTTCCAAATTCCTTAGGATCGAGACTCTAATTTATTTATCTTTGGAGGCCCTCTGTGCCTCCTGCTCAGCTCCTACAGCAGTGACTTGTCCCAAATTCAGGGTGAACTCGGAGCAGAGAGCCCAAGTCTCCTGAAGGCTGTCCTCCACTCTCTGATAGTCTTAGGCAGGTGTTCCTTGAACATCACCAGTAACAATCCCTCTCTCCAGAAAGGCTGTGTCCCTAGACACATGGATATAGCTTGAAATTTTTCCAACTTCCATTATTTACGCATCTATAAAAAGGAACCTTCATTTTACAGCACTTAATGGTATCCAATGTTTTTACATTTATCATTGCTATTTTTATTAAGGCATTACATATGTGTCCTCATCCCCCCATTACTCCCTCTCCTCTCCCCCGTTCATGCCCTCACCTCCCTGGTGTCTGTGCCCATTGGTTATTTGTTGTTATTTAAATAAGAGTTTCAGATCATTGAGGATGGAGATTCTAGGGCAATACCCAGCATATGTGTGCCCTCTTGTGGCCATATCTGTGTGTTACAACAAAATCAGATATTTTTCCCCTACACACACACACACACACACACACACACACACACTAAACTAGCAACCAAGAGGAGGAAACGTATATAGCACTAAAATTCTATCCAAAAAAGAAAAAAAGAAGCATGCAAAGACCATGAAACCTAACTGATGCCTTTCAAACTTGCCAGGGAAGAGGACAGAGAGAGAGCAATAACTGAGTGGCTCAGAGGCTTTCTCAAACAGGAACATCTTGCAGGTAAGCCTCACTTTAAGAAAGGTGCTCAACCAGAATCCAAAAGTACAAAATGACTCATATTTAGAAGGAATATTACCCAACAGAAAAGAATTACCCTCTTTGCTGCAGGATACACTTCTGCATTTTAATCTTGTAATTTACCTCCCAAAATATCAATTTACACTGAAGTTTAAGGTCACATGTACACACACACACACACACACAGTCACAGGAGTAATGATACTAAAAATGGAGAAACCCTTGACAAACCTGGGCCAAAAGAGCAGATGGACTTCTGTTGGATAAAATAATTAATAATAATAATAATTGAAATGAATGTTGCACTCTTTTAAGTGCTTTTCATGGATGTTCTGTTTTAAAAGACAGACCATATAAAATAGGTACTTTCATCATCATCATTAGTCTGTAACTAGGACACTAAAATTCAGAGAGGTTAGAACACCGGCCCAAAGTCACACAGTAAGTTGGAACCAGACAGTCTGTCCTCGTAGCTTTCTCTATACTTCTAGTTCCTCCAGAGAAAGGGGCCCTTTGGTGTACACACCTGTGAGCTACAGACAGAGAGCTGGCGATGCAGCTGTCCTCACCTCATGGCTGGTGGCCTTGGGCTCAGATTCTCACTGATTAAGGTAAGAACCAGAGCTTGGGTACCAGGCAAAGGGAATCAAAATGAGCAAAGCTATGAGACGTGGGAGCCTGCAGGACCCAAATGGGCAGCAGCATTCAGCTCATTGCCACCCGACAGGAATTCACTTCAGTGTGGTAAGCAACTCCAATTTTTCAAGAGAAGGCAGAGATCTGGGGTTTTATGCAAACACTTTCAACTTTTAAATACTGGCTCAAAAAAACTTTGAACACATCAGCCAAGCAAAAAAATGTCTGTGCATCAGACACAGTGTCAGGCCATCATTTTCAACCCTTGGCTAGAAGATCTGTCTCTACCTAATTTGTCCTGTTTGATAAATAAATGGTCCCAAAAGCTTCTGAAAAGTGTGCTGGGCCATGCAAATAAAATGCGCTGTCGTACTTGATATGGGGCTGTTCCCATTAAGGATATTCACACAAAACTGCCAGCCTGGGAGTGAATTAAAGAAACAGCCACTCACAGGCTCTCTGGTGTGTGTGTGAGATGGGGTGGAGGAGTGTGGGGGTGGGGGTGCGTCTAGCCCAGGATTAGTGGATCTGGTGGGTCAGGAAAGATCACATCTAGACAAGGTCTGAAAAAGACAAAAGGTAGAAGAGGAGTTTCCAGGCCGCTTCAAGGAGGACGCAGGGAGCCCCTTAAGAAATGGTACCTGCCCTGCAGGGAGGGAGGGCACCCCTTTCCTCCCTTAGGGCACATAACCGGAGAATGAGGGAAAGGCAGTACTTTCCATCTCTGCCAGCCCCACCCACTCACGAGTGAAATAAGTCCCTTCATCTCTGAGCTTCAGTTTACTGCTCTGCACAATGGGGTAATAGCTGTAACTACGTCAAAAGGTTGTTGCAAGGATTTGAACAATCTCAACTTGAGATGCTGCATGGAAACCCCTCCGCACAATGCCAGGCACCAAGATTTGAGGTGAGCTGGTTTCACCCAGAAGGGCTCGGCCCAGATGCTGGGAACAGCGAGGACCCAGGATCCAAGAAGGCAAGGAAACACCACCATCCTGGGGACCTTAAGCATGCGCTCCACTCCTCGAGGGCGGACACAGACAGCATGTGCTGGCTGTTTTGCCGTCAGAGAACCTGCTGCTTCCAAAGTTTTGCAACAACAATAACAATACTGAGCTGACATCGACCGAGTGCTGGTAGGTGCCTAAGTATGAGCTGAACATTTCATCATATTTTATGTGCCAACTACTTCAGAAGAGGAGACAGTCCTCACCCCATTTAACAGATGAGAAAACTAACACCCTGAGACTGTGGTGTCCGAGATGATGGTCCCTGGCCACATGGATTAACATTGAATATGACTAGAAGTTCAGTTCCGCAGCCACACACACTAACCACAATTCAAGTCCTCAAGAGCTACATGTGGCTGGTGGCCACTGCAAGGGACAGCACAGACATTAAATACGTCCATCACAGCAGAAAGCTCTGAGGCAAAGTGTCTGAGTTAATGAGTGGCAGAGCTGAAATGGCCCATTCACAGAGGCTCTCTGATGCCTTCGTCCATCCAATCCATATTTACTGAAGTCCTACTACGTGTCAGGCACAGCCAAAACCCCGTTACCCAAGGGACTGACTGCTGGCCAGTAAGGAGCAGAGGGCAGGGGCCACCTCCGGTCACCTCCAGGACTTCCTTGCGCACGTCAACAATTCGGAACCAGTGTCGGAGCTGGGGGAAGCCATCCAGCTCGGCGCTGCGCTCCTGCAGGGCCACCTTCTTCTTGCAGGACAGCTGCCGGCTGAAGTACTTCACCAACTTGCTCTGCGAAGACATAGGAGGACACATCTTAGAGGCACTGCCGCGAGGAAGACAGGCAAGAAATCCCCCATGGTCCCCTCCCCGCCTGAGCCCACCCAACTCCACACGCTGACAGAGGGGGGACATGCACTGGGGCCACTTCCGTGGGGGCCTTTGGGCTGCACGCATGTACATCTCCACTGCTGTGTCCTCGGACCCAACAAGTCCACTTCCAGGACTCGCCCTACAGACACCGTGCCCTGTGCCTAAGGACGGTGGGGAGCAGCCATTTTCCATCCTTTCACCTTAGGGCACAGAAACTAATTACTGAAATTCTCCAGCACCAAAACCAAGTATTTTTGCCAATCTGACAATAAGAAAGAGTATAATTTTGATTCATTCACACCCAACAGCTATTGTGTTGGCTGTTGCCACAGTTTTATTCGACAATCTAAGGGAAAAGAGGTCAGTGCCCCAGTATCGCATGTTTTAAAAACATGTGGCCCATGGGGTGAAAATAGCTGGTGAATGGTAAGGGAACATTTCTTACCGCTCAGTTTGCAATGGCAAGAGACTGCACACACTCAGTAGGAGACTCATACTAGGACATGGGGGTCCACACACACCCCGAAACCCTATGCAGGTAGAACATGAGATGGGGAAGCGTGCTGTGCACCAATACAGAACGGTCTCATAGACATGTTAATAAATAAGCATAAATACTCTCCCATACACATGGGAAGTGTTAACATGTATATATCTCCGCAAACATAGACACTTTCTGGAAGGGAAGAGGGAGGGCCAAGAACAGAGGCGGGAGGAAGACTTTACTTAAATCCTTTTGTACCACTGGAATCTTAGGTCACATGCAAACATGCACAAATGAACAAATGCTTTGAAAACCAGGTGGGCCTGAACGCGTGCTCCTGGAGAGATGAAGTGCCATGAGAAGAAAGGTGTTTTCTTGCTAGTTATGTAAAAACTAGCAATGTTAAGCTCGGCTGGTGTGACTCAGTGGTTGAGCATCAACCTATGAACCAGGGAGTCACTGGTTCAATTCCTGGTCAGGGCATATGCCCAAGGTTTCGGATTTGATCCCTAGTAGGAGGTGTGAAGGAAGCAGCTGATAGATGTTTCTCTCTCATTGACGTTTCTATCTCTCTCTCCCTCCCTCTCCCTTCCTCTCTAAAATCAAGAAAAACACTTTTTTTAAAAAAACTAGCAATGTTAACAACAGAAAGACAATACAAGTCTTCAGTGAACAGAAAAGCAAGTGTAGAGGACACCCCCAAAACCCCAAAAGTGCAGAAAGGATAACTATTTAAATTTACTTTAATTATTTAATAAACTAGAGGCCTGGTGCACGAAATTCATGCACAGGGGAGGGTAGGGGTCCCTTAGCCCACCTGCCCCCTCTCACAGTCTGGGACCCCTCAGTGGATGTCCTACTGATGGCCACAATCTGGCAGGCACCGTGTGTGTGTGTGTGTGTGTGTGGTATGTGTGCTGGGGATCTGCCCCTAGCCACACCATGGAGGCTTGGAGCAGGCACCCCTCTGTGTTGATCTCTCAGGCTCCTGGCCTCTCCTGCATGTTATTCTCTCCCTTGAGCTGTGGCCAGGGCTGGGTGCTGCCTACCAGCTACACTTGCTTGCTCACGGATTGCCGCAGCAACCCAGGAGCAGGCCTGCTCATTCACTCTCCTGCTCCCAAATGTTGCGGCGGCTGGAAGCAGGCCCCAAATGCTCGGGCTGCCCGCCAGCCGCTCTCCTGCTCCTGATGGTTGTGCAGCCGGGAGCAGGCCCTGAACTGGGACTGCCCACCAGCTGCCTGTGTGTTCCCTCTCCTGCTCCCGAGTGGCAATGCACGGGCTGCCCGCGGCCGCTCTCCTGATCCCGATCACGGTGGCGGCCAGGAACGTGGACTGCCCGATGGCTGCCTGCGTGTTCACCCTCCTGCTCCCGATCACTGCGGCAACCCGGAGCAGGCCCCCAAATGCACGGGCTGCCCGTGGCTGCTCTCCTGCTCCCGACTGCTGTGGCGGCTGGGAGCAGGCCCCCAACGCGGGCTGCCCGCCGTCCACCTGTGTGTTCACTCTCCTGCTCCCGATTGCCTTGCAACCTGGAGCAGGCCCCACTGTGGGCTGCCTGCTGGCGGTGCTTGCCTGCTCCTGGGCAGTGTGACCTGCTCAGGGGTTGCCGAGGTAATGCCTGCTGGATTCACATTGAAAGGGTGATGCCGCCAGCGTCCTGCCCCACCGCTATGGGCGCCACCATCTTTGTCCCAGAGTGATGGTTAATTTGCATATTACTCTTTTATTAGATAGGACACATGTATTTATTTCCTCGTTAAAAAAGTTGGAACATTTCAGATAAGACCAAAGCTCCCTGAGCATTCCCTCTAATGCCGGCCCCTCTCCCGAGAGGTGATGAAGGAACCTGAGATCAGTCCACCCTTCCAGACCTTTTTCTGTGCACGTTCATACCTACATGTAGAAACTGCAGTGTGGCTTTGTCTGGGGTTGGGTGGCTTTCTCACATAAATTGTATCATGCACTAAGCCTCTTCTTGCAGCTGACTCTCCCACTCAGTAGTAAGCCTCAAGGGCCTTGCCCATTCGTTCCCAGATCTGCCTCTCTCTTTTGAATCTTCTGCATGAGGGATCCCTTTGATACCAGGGTCAAAAGCTCACGATGCACGCAGTTCTGTGATGTCTGCTGGGGCATCTTTGCCAGCTCTGATAAAGCATTTTCACGAATAGCAGCCACGCTAGCAGGCACCATTTACTAGATGCATGTAGTGGGCCTGGCACTGTGGGATCAATGCTCTGTGTTTGCTCATTTTTCAATCCACACAACGATGTCAGCTGAGGCTGGGAGTCTGAGCCTACTAGTCATGTACCCAGATCCACTGAACTGACTGAGTCAGGGAGCCAGGGTAGGACTCCAAGGCTCCCTCTTTATCAGGCTGCTATACTTATAAGTTGTTCAGGGGTCCTCCCTGAACTGGAAATCCAAACGTTGGGCATCGGCCCCTCAAGGGCAGAGGGTCTTGCTCATTTTGGGATGCTTTACATGTATTGAGGGAGAGGTTAAGTATCTGAATTCCAGTTCTGATGTGACTCCATAAGTTCCCTGAGCCTCCATTTTCTCATCTGTAAAATGGGCTTGCAGAGGCATCATATGTGATAATATCTGTGCAGAAGACAAGCTGAGTCCTCTCCACATACACACAAACACCATTTTATAACCAGTTGTTGAAAGAGGTGCTTGGATTCTGGAGAGGAATTTCCACGGTCACGCTGAGACTGGACTACCCATCCCAGGAACAAGAATCAAGGGGCGTCCACACTGTGATGCATTAGCATTGGGGGAGAGAAGGAGGGGTTAAGGACACAGGTGGAGTGGGGAAGACAGGTGGGGAGGGCAGCCACAGGTCCAGGTCTTCCCCTTGAATCACCTTTCAGGAAATGAGCACAGCGAGTCTGAGCTGTGAAAAACCCAGAAAACTGCCCAGAGCGTGAAAGTGAACTGGGCAGAGATTGAGAAGCACCTCCCAAATGGGGATCCGGGGACTCAGCAGCCTCCCCACCAGGTCCCCAAAACTGGTGGCTATCAGCAGACAGGGCTTCTCTCTGAGCCAATGCTGTGAATTATCTAGTTAATCTGCATAGCAACACGGTGATATAGGTCCAATTATTGCCCCATTTTACAAGTGGGAAAATCGAAGCCCAGAAAGGTTAAATAACTTGCCCAAGGTCATTGATCAACTAAATGAATGAATCAGTATTTAAACCTAAGTCAACAAACTCTTATCGACACACAAAGAATGTCATGATCTATTGTCAAGTGAGGAAACACAGCAGCCAAAACAACAGGTACAGTATGATCCTACTTTCTGAATATAAAATAAATATGTGTATATACATACATAAAATAACTAGAGGCCCGATGCATGAATATTGATGCATTGGAGGGCGGTCCATCAGCCTGGCCTGCCCCCTCTCACAGTCTGGGAGCCCTCAGGGGCGGAAGGCAACCTGGTGATCAGGGGAAGATGACGCCCCCATCACATCTCTGCTGCTGCCACTGCTGGTAGTGCAAGCCTCAGCCGGCCCTGGTTACCTGAGGCCCGGGCAGCCCTGGGCAGCTGGGGGACTTAGGGGACTGGGGGACTCCGAAGGGGACTGGGCACCGCCATCTTGTGGCTGTGGGTGCTGCCATCTTTGAGGGCATGGCAGTCAATTAGCATATTCCCTCCTTATTGGCTGTGGGTGCCACCATCTTTGAGGGCAGGGCAGTCAATTAGCATATTCCCTCCTTATTGGCTGTGGGTGCCACCATCTTTGAGGGCAGGGCAGTCAATTAGCATATTCCCTCCTTATTGGCTGTGGGTGCCACCATCTTTGAGGGCAGGGCAGTCAATAAGCATATTCCCTCCTTATTGGCTGTGGGTGCCACCATCTTTGAGGGCAGGGCAGTCAATTAGCATATTCCATCCTTATTTGCTGTGGGCACCACCCATCTTTGAGACAGCATGAGAGTCAATTAGCATATTCCTTATTTGATAGGATATTTATAATATATTAAATATGTAGTGCCCTAACTGGTTTGGCTCAGTGGATACAGCATCGGCCTGCAGACTGAAGGGTCCCAGGTTTGATTCCGGTCAAGGGCATGTACCTTGGTTGCGGGCACATCCCCGGTGGGGAGTGTGCAGGAGGCAGCTGATCAGTGTTTCTCTCTCATTGATGTTTCTAACTCTCTATCCCTTTCTTTTCCTCTCTGTAAAAAATCAATAAAAAATATATTTAAAAAATATGTAGTACACTATATATGTTTAATATATACACACGTTATACATATATATACATATATAATACAATGTTTAATATATATTATATACACACATGCACATATACATAATATGTACTTAATATTTAATGTATAATTGTATATTAAATATATTACAATGGGCATATAAAATAATATATAGCATATATATAATATATTTGTACTATGCATACACAGAGACTATAAAGAAATGCTCCAAATGTTAGCAGCTGCATCTCTGGGTTATTATAGGTGAGACTGATTTTCTCATTTCTGTGCACTTGTATCTTACAATTTTTCTATGAGCTTGAACTACCTATATGATAATTAGTTACAAATCTCATGAAAATCAGATACTTGCCAACAATAAAGATATGTGGGACATACACAGTGTCAACCATTTCATCGAATGTGTTTTGAATATATATAATCTATAAATGACATATAGTGTATATGCCAGATATTCTGCTAAGCACTTCCTATACTTTCTTTCACTCAATCTTCATGACAATCGCAATAATATCAGCATGTTATAGATGAGGACCTTGGGAGCTGAGGAGGAAGCAGCTCTCCCAAGTTACTAGATAACGTTCCCTGTAAGTTTCCTCTTTCCCCAATTTCCTGACCATTGGAATTATCAGACGATGTCTGTTTAAATGTCAACCTCGCAGGCCCAGCCCCTATAAATCCTGATTCAGTAAATCCAGGAAAAGCCCAGGACTCTGTAAAAACACAAGCACCCCCAAAACACTGAGAAGCAGGCAAGTGTGCACAGCATCCCTCTACTCTCTGAGTGGTGGAAGGAAAGCAGATTATTTCTCAGACAAGCGTAAGCATCCAGATCCTTGGGCAACAGTCAGGGCAGAAGCCCCGTTCGGGAAGCTCCGTTCAGGGTGCGGCACCCTGCCGTGCACAGTGGACATTTACCAAGCCGCTCCCAGGGCAGAGACCTCATCCGGCCCTGCACATTCAGAGAGCAGTCTGCCCCGGTCCAGGCCTGAAGGAGCTCCCAGTGGGGCCCACGAGACAGATGTGCAAACACGAATCACGAGGCTGAAGGACAGGAGCTAGAACAGAAGGGCAGCAGGGTTCAGCGTGGGTTCCAAGGGTGCAGATGAAGAGAGCAGCCCGCGCAGGGCCATGCCCCTTGACCACAGGATGACAGTGATGGGAGTTCTATGTTTATGCCAAGACAGGCTCTCATTTATTCATTTAAAGTCCCTTCAGGTGCTTTCCAAATGCAAAGAACTGGGGATACAAAATGAGTTATGCCCCCTCTGCCCTGAGACAGGGCTAGTCCAGGTGTGGCCTTGAAGCCAGGCCCCATGGGTCAGGTACAGAAAGCAGAGCATTTAGACATTTGGACAGCTAAGTGACAGGCTAATCATGTCTGTTGAATCTAATATTTTCAAGTAAGGCTTGTATTTCACTTGAGTTTTTTTTTGTGTCTTCCATTTTTCTAGTAAATCATTTTATCCTAGTTTACACAAGTATTGGCTACAATGCACCAGGATATAAAAAGCTGATTCTTCCCCACAGAAGGTGGGAGAGGCACTGACCTCTGAACTTGGGGAATTTGGGGCATTGAGCTTAATCCCCTACATCACTAAGTACTTTTCCAAACGGCTCCAAAGGCACTGCTTATGAGAGCATCATGACAACACTGAAGCGGGTGTCAGATTGTTACTGACATTCTACATATGGGGAAACTGGGGCTCAGAGGCACTGGGATGGTGCCTGAGTCCATACAACTAAAGAGGCACCAGAGTAAGGATTTGAACTCAGGATCTGATTCCCAGTCTTGTGCTCGCTGGTGAAGCAGAGGGTCCAAACAGCCTAGAGGTTACAACTGGGAAGCATGATTAGAAGAGGGCTTTAGTGGTGCCTCACCCTGCCACGTGTCCTAATTTACTTTTAGGTCACCCTCAACTCAAGTCCATGCAGAGCTAAACTGTAAAGAGCCCAAAGGTTCCATCTCCAAGTGAAAACAACACAGGGCTTATGGAAATAGCACACCTACACTGAGCCCGCCTCAGGCGCCTGGACTGCCTGGGTGCAAAGTAAGCTCTCCTGGGCCTCAGGTCAGAAGGAACCCAGACTTTGAGAGAGAAGCCCAGTGATGCAGTGCTCTGTCTCCACACCAGGGGGCAGCCTGGCACCTTGCAGGGAGATGGAACAAGGTCCAGATCCTCCTGGATCTGAGCATCCTCAAGGCCTCATTCCTGTACTCGGCATTCTCGGGCTGGTACACTTAGCAGCATAAACCAAACAAAATAAAAAAACTTTAGGGCCAAGACATGTGATCGAACTATAAATAATCCTGTCCAAAGTCTCTGCTGTGAAACCAGGAACTTTTCACTCAGAATCAGATAAATCTAGAGACCGTGGAGCAAGCCCCTGGGGTTAGGTTTGCTGGAGCCCAAAACCATCACAGCTTAGGTGCTACTAAACACACACACACACACACACACACACACACACACACACACGAGAGCAAAGGTTGGGAAAGCTGAGAGTGAGGGCCTTCTGGTGTCTTCCCTGTAAACCTCATGGCATTGCCAAGGGGAGGTTCGCATCTCCCATGCGTTTCACACATAAGGAAACTGAGGCTCGGAAATTTGACATAATTGGCCTTATAATCACAGAGATGAAGAGGCAGCAGGCTCCAGAACCTTCTGTAGTCCTCAGGGCCGCCTGGCAGCAAGCACCTCATCATTGCTGCCTTCTCTTTAGCAGCCACAGGCTAGCAGCTGAGTTCAAAGCCATGAACCCACAGGGTCCTGCTGCCCAGAGCTCTCTCCCTCGGTTTTTGGCATAAATGGCACTTTCCTATCTGCCCTGTGACATCCCTCCCCAACCACCCCCAATGTCACCATCACAGCACCCTGATTTTTTTCCTCGGTCACACTCATCACTATCCCACAAATTATCCTGTTTATTGGTTTCCATGGTTACGCTCCCCTATCGCCACTATCACACACCCCCACCAGAATGTCAGCTCAAAAGAGCTTAGGCTTTGCCTGTCCCCCAGCCCCACCCCTTTGCATTCAGAGCAGTGCCTTGCATATAGTTGGTGTTCAGGACATTTTCCTTGGTCGTTCAACCAATATCATGGGGCGAGGGAGGGGGTACGGGGAGGGGAGGCAGCCTTCTATCCATAAACCCAATTCATTTCCCATTGGGCTCTTCACATTCAGAACGGGGCACTGGCTCTGTGGCCAAGGCTCTGGGATTCTCAGCGCCCGCAGGCGAGGGTAAGGAAATCGCCACAGCAGCCACAGCCAACAGCCCCAAGCCTTCCCTTGGTTGCCAGGGCGACCATTGTCATAACATCCCTGGCGCACTGAGGGCCAGCTGACAGGGGAGAGAATTATTTGACTCGCCAACGTCTCAAGTAACCTGCCAATTTGCATCCCTGAGCAAAGTCCCTGCTGATGGCGGCAGGCCTGCGAGACCGCCCTTCTCCTCTCCCCGCCCCATCTCAGTTAAAGCCCATCCCTCTGGCCAAGGCAGGCAGGACCCACCAGTGGGCGCTGGCCCCCAGGGCGCTGGAATGAAAGCCTGAAAGCACCCAGGGCCCCCTGCTTTGAGTGAAGCCCTCACTGCTGCTGGTGGCTTTTCCCTCTTTACAGTACAACCACTACTGAATACTACAACAGGAGAAGCAGCTCATGGTGTCAGGAGCTCCTACTAGACCTGGCCAGGCCCACTGGTAGCGTCCTCACATACGCATTATTATAACGCTAATATTTATGCTATAATAGTACATTATGCTATAACATATAGTCCACCTATATACTGTATATTCACAGATATATTTATAGACATGGGTAAGAATTCATAGACATAATACATAATTTGAAATGATTTTATATTATATAGCATTGCTATATATTTATAATAAACTGACATTTCTTAATATTTTTATTTGCCAGCCCTGTGCCTACTGCTTTAGGTTTGTTAATAATGGTGCCATTCTCAACAAACTGCTACCCAATAATACTGAGTTTTAACTAAGCACTAAGTGCCAGGCTCTGTGCTAAGTGCTTTGTTAATATTACTTGTCAAGTGCATCCTAAGGGCTAAAACCTCTTTTATTCCCATTTTGGAGATGAGAAAATGGAAGCGCAGAGTGACAGGTTACTTGCCTCTGGGCTGACGTGGCCGAGCCTGTCCCCGTCCTATTTCCAGGCCACACTCAGCAACTGCTGAACCTGAGCTCGCAGCAGAATCCCCTCGGGGAGCTTATTAAGAATACACATGCTGAGCCCCCACGCCCCCAAACCCACATGTGGTAATCAATGACCCTTGGGGACAGAGGGCTTCTCTTCTCGTTTATTTTAAACAAGGTCCCCAGATAGTCCTATCAAAGGCAAAACGTCCAGGATTTTTCATCTACTGTAATGACAATTAAGCGCTTTGATTACATGAGTGGGTCTAGAAGGGCTGAAACTCCCAGAGGGCAGAGTGGCCTATTGGGACCCTTACTCCTGAAAAGGAAGGGAAAGGGGCGGGGGAGAAGGACAAAACTGCAGGGTCACCTCAGGCAGACTTAGCTGTGTCCTCAGCTGTAACCACTCCCAACCTTTTTGGATCAAGGTGGGGCCTGCAAAAAGATTAATAAGTAATAACACACTTTTGTCCAGGGCTGGTTTTAGGGGAGCAAAGGTCTAAATTACCTCCCAATGTCCACCTTACTGCCCGCCTTGCTGCCCCGTTAATCCTTCACCAGGGACTGAACTGTACAGAGAAATGTAAGCTTGTAAGGCTTTGCACCTATGCGCATTTTTAACCCGGATGCCTCCTGGGAAGTGGCACAGAGCTGTAAAAAAAGAAACTGCTTTAAGCCTGTGGGCGGGCTCTGACGTGAGGAGGCGTGGCGGGGGCGGAGTCACGCAGAAGTTCTGGGAGGCCAGGCCGGCGCTCCCAGGACAACTGGGGGTACCGAGAGCTAAATCCAAGCAGCAGCTAAAACTTCTGCGGAGGGTCTGCCCTAAGCAATGTGTGGCCTGTTAGTCCACTGCCTGAACTAGAGGGAAAAGAAAACTAAAATTCCAAGAGGCAAGGAAGGTCAGATGAATCAAGGAAAAGACATACAAACACAGAAAGCACCATGCCCCGCCCTGACCGGTTTGGCTCAGTGGATAGAGCGTCGGTCTGCGGACTCAAGGGTCCCGGGTTCGATTCCAGTCAAGGGCATGTACCTTGGTTGCAGGCACATCCCCAGTGGGGAGTGTGCAGGAGGCAGCTGATGGATGTTTCTCTCTCATCAATGTTTCTAACTCTCTATCCCTCTCTCTTCCTCTCTGTAAAAAATCAATAAAATATAAAAAAAAAGAAAGCACCATGCCCCATTTGGGCAATACTTTATTCTGACTGTGGAAGCCTGTTCCCTCTACAGCTGCCCAGCCCAACAGAGCCAGAGCACCCACTCAGGACAAGTAGCTATGTGCAGGTAAATTTAAATTAATTAAAATTGCATAAATAATCAATAGAGTGAGTGAACAGGGTTACCCAAAAGAATCCAAAAAATATCCCTACTGGTCATGATGTGCTCTCAGGCAATCCAAGAATTGAATCCCCAAAACACTTGGTTAGAATTTAAGCTTAGAATTGTGTGAGGTAAACTGTTTTCTTTAATGAGTTAGCATCTTTAATTTCTGAGAAAATCTAGGATGAATAATAGTCATATTTAAGATAATTAAAATCCATAATTTTAACATCTGAGAGAGTTTGCACATTTGGAGTACTTAATTTATATAGTCTGTTTTATATAATTTGGCCACTTAGAGTAAGACTTCACCTTTTTAATTCTAACTTGAAATGTGTAACTAAATAACTGATTTAGACATACATTTTAGGTTGAAATTGCATTCAACTTATATACAAATTAAGAAGTGGCTTAAGGCTCGGCACATTTATAAGTTTAATTTTTTAGATTTCTATGTGCCATATAAGTAGTTGGCAAGGCTTGTCTGTTAACCATTAGAGCACTTTAAAAAGTCCTGTATATCATCTTGGCTTGCTGTTGCTCAGTGGTTAGAGCACTAGCCCATGCAACAAAGGGTCATGGGTTCAATTCCTTGTCAAGGGCATGTACCTGGGTTGCAGGTTCGATTCCTTCATGCAGGAAGCAACCAATCGATGTGTCTCTCTCCCATCGATGTTTATCTCTCTCCCTCCCTGCTTCCATTTTCTCTAAAAATCAATGGGAAAAAATATCTTCGGGTGAGGATTAACAAAAACAGTAAGTCCTGCATATTTAACTTATAGACACAGTTTGTTTAAAGATGTTTAATCCACTAAGGTTGTCAGTGGAAGCAAACATTATGCAAAATGCCCTTGAGTGTGACTGCAAAACTTTACTAGCTGTACACAAACGGAGCAACAATGTGTGTGAGCTGAAATAAAAGCACACGGAGAAGAGGGGTTTTGATGGTTTGGGGGCGGGGTTTGCATTAATAAACTACATACTAATTTCTAAAACCAAAAAATAATTCCATCCAAGTGAAAGTTCTGTTCTCCAGCCACGCGAACCACATTTCAAGTGCTCCAAAGCCACATGTGGCCAGTGGCTGCTGTGCTGGACAGTGTAGACATGAAATATGCCCATCATCTCAAGGGATGTGTCGTTTAAATGCACGTCCAACTCTTAGCAGATTTCTTGGGAAACAAACAACCCAGAACACTTTTCTCCAAATAAACAATATTACTCTTTCCAAGACCCTAAAGGAAATGAGGCGCCCGTCCCTTCAGAGCCCGGGGAGGAGGGAGAACAGTGCCACAAGCACTGGCTGTGAAATTTACCAAGAATGAGGAGAAGCCATAAAAATCTGCAGGACAAAGCACAGAGGCTATAAACACATCCACAAACCTCTCTCCAATTTATTTCTGATGAATTTTTTTGCCAAATTCTTGATATTACTGTCACCCTGACCCTTGCTCAATACTGAGCGGCTTTGGATGGGAAATCAGGGAGTGGTTTCATCGATTCTGATTTTTTTCCTATTTGGTAAATCGCACACACAAGCTAAAGGATTCTGACCCAAAAATACAGTTGGAAAATTTCAATTTAGCCAGAAAATAAATGGTCCAGCTAAGATGAGCCACGCAATATCACCATGCCCTTTAAATGCATGGGGAAGAAAGACTGCAATGAAGTCAGGAGCCCAGCATTCAACTCTCCCCTCTGCAATGAAGGAGCCATGAGGCCTGTGGCCTTGGGCAGGCCACATGACCTTGTGCAGACTCGATTTTCTATCGACTAGGTGAGAGGTTAGAAAAATAGAGACCTTCCAGAGCGACACCAAGTTCAAAAATTCCATAATTATTCCTAGAGGTAACCCTGGTGGGGAAAGGCAAAAGCATTCTACATAAGTTTACACACAAGTCTTGGCTTTGCTGGGCGAGGAAAACCATTTTTTGTGTGTTTCCTTGTGCTCCATCTGGGGTCTTGGCAACAGGGTCAGTGTTCCGAAGAGAATGCAAGCCAAGTCCATGTGCAAGGGGTTGGGTGTGAGCCTTCTGATTTCGCATGCAAGCAAGAAAAGCCAGAACAGGAAGACTCTCCGCTGCCATCAATAAGCAAAGTGAGGTCAAAAAGAGGTTCAGGCTGAGAGTTGTTAGGGAAACCAGGTTCCTATCTGACTCTCTCCCAAACGAGCTTGGACAGAGCAGATGTAACCCATTCTCCGTGATGTTTCTCCTCCCCATTTTCCTCCCCCTCAGCAAAAAAGCCATACTTGCTGCTCCAGACCTTCCAGGGACGTTTGGGGGTTGAACAAAGGGATTATTACAAGGGTTGAGGGTTTTCTGCCAGAAGATCCCTGCAGAGGTGTGGGTGGCACTGTCCAGCAAGCTTGGGACAGTCTCCCACTCAGATCTTGCTGTGACCATGGACAAAGGGCAGAGGTCCTGAGACTGTCCACCTTCTTTTCCTGTGACCTAAACTCTCCACTTCTCCCTCAGACATGCATGTGCTAGCTTCCCAATGCATGTAAAGTACCATCCAAACTCTTCCCATCATAATCCCCACAGCCAGTTTTTCTAACACCAACTCCACAAGAAGGTTCTTTCACTCCTCAAATGAGCCAAGCTTGCTCCTATCCAGGGCCTTTGCATACACTGCCTCGTCACCAAGAACCCTCCACACACACACTCACACACACACACACACACACACACACACACACACACACACACCTCGCCAGCTGTTCTCATCCTGCAGAGCTCCATTCACAAGTCACGTCCACTACAAACAAGACAAATGAGGCCCCACTCCGTTATTCTCTCCCATATCACTGCATTCTTTTCTTTCATAGCATTTTTCACGGCTTTAGGGCACATTTCCCTAGTGTCTATTTGCTTAACATCCTTCTTCCCTGGCACAACCTTAAGCACCATGAGGGCAGGTACCAGTTCCTTTTGCCATCCTCTGAATCTCCAGGACCTAGCCCAGTGCCAAACACACAGCAAGTGCTTAATAAAAATCTGTCAGATGACAAAGTGAGTAATCCCTTATACTTTCCTCCTCTCCCTTTTGCCTTCACTAGAGGATCTCAAAGTGGGATCCCCACACCAGGCCAGCAACATCAGCTGGGAACTTGTTAGACATACAAATTCTCAGGGCCCAGACCCATGGTATGAAATTCTAGAAGTGATATTGCAGTGTTCTCCCTGGGTGATTCTGATGTGTGTTTAAGTTTGAGAGCTCCTGCTCTAAGTCCTTCTGTGCTTCTGAAATGACCTCCCTGCCCTTTTACCTCTTGTTCATCCTTTAAGTTCTAGCTCAAATGTTTGTTCTCCCTGGAAGCCTTCTTTCTTCCTCACCCAGAAGAACAATCCACCAACTTCAACTCCAAAACCACAGTGTTTGTGCTCAATACCTACAATGTGTTCCCTTGTTGGTTATATTCATATCTTACTTCCCCCACCAGATTGTAAGGATCTAATGGGCAGAGGGTCTTGTCTTTGTCATCATTGCATTCTCACAACCCTGAACCCAATGATTTCCCCCCAGGAAGTAATTAAAACTATAGAATGAATTTACAAATGAATGAATGATATGCAGAAAAGAAATGAAACGTGTTCTCCATGCATAAAACCCACAACTGCCTACACAGTCCTGGGTTCCAGGACTGGACTCCAAATTGCTTTTGTTTGTTTTGATTTGCATTGGGGTGTGGAGGGAGTTTGGTGAGTAAGAGATACAAGCACAACAGATTGGTAGCTCCAACCATCTGCTGCTAACCTAGGTATGAGACGTGGGAAGCTCTTTGCAAAGAGAAAGAGAGAAAGGAGACTCTTTCACTCATGTGACCCTCTTTAGTGTGGTAACTACCCCACCACTGCTGTCCTATGGCCCCTGCTCTGTCATTTCTGCCAACCATCTCAGCAGCTAATACATTGCAACAGCTGTCTCCATTGTTCATGCTCTTGATGTGTATTTTCTCAAATCCTTACTGCAAACCTGAAAGGTCGGCCTCATTATCCTCATTTTACCAATGAAAATAGGAGGTTCATTGACTTGCTTGGTGTAAGTCTAGCTGGGTGTTGGCACAGGTGACCCAGGGTTGTCTGGCTCCAAAGCTGCACTCCTTCCACAAGCTGTGGTGGCCAACTGAGTTGATGAGATGGAGCCAGAGGCCAAGGTTTGGATTTAAATCCAGCTGAGTCAATTAGTGACTATGTATCCTAGAACAATTAATATCACTCAAGGTCATGAGAAGGAGAACAGGAGACTGATAAGCGTAGGGCCTCCCAACCCCAGTACCACAATCCTATTCAGGGGTCCCTTAGATGATGTTTCCTGGACACATTTATAGAGGACATTTCCCCAAAATCCCGGAGGCAGCGACAGGCCTCGGCGGGAAACACCACGCAGCTATAAAAGGCCAGACAACCTCAAGAGGAAAGCACCTCACTGCTCAACAAGGCCCCTTATAATTTCCTGTGTTCCAAATCACCCTTCAACTGTCCCCTACACACACCCACATCAGCTTTCTCTTGAGCAGAAGGGAGTCACATGTGATAAGGGTTCAACCCTAGAACCCTATGGTTGCAGAGATCTGGAGCCTAGTCATTCTTCTATCCATCTATCCATCAATCCATGCAATTAAATCATCCATCTACCTATCCACCCACCCATCCACCCACCTGTCTGTCCATCCATCCATCCATCCATCCATCCATTCACGCAACCACTCATCCATCCACCATGCAAGCATTTCACTCATGGCACCTTCCCGGTACTATATAATGAAAACATGGAAAAGCCAGGATAGATTCCCATCTTGAAAGCCAATGACATCACATTGGGCTTAGCAAGCTGTAGGTACCTGTTACATCCAAGTGATGTAGATAATAAAACTAGTTTATAACCAACAACATAGTAGAATAAGATAAGATCATGTTTTACAAGTGCTTCTCATAGTGCCTGGCATCGAGTAGACAATGGATAAATAGTTGATTTCCTACAAGTGGAAACCACTGTGCTAAGCCTTGAGATAAAATGGTGACCTTGGCAGACTTGACCTGTCTTCATGGAACTTCTATTTTGTGGAAAAGAAAGACAACAAGTAAGCAATAAATAAGGTACTCACTGGTTGTGATAAATCCTGTGGTTGCAACAAAGAACTTAAAGCACATACAGGAAAGGGTAGTTTGTTACCTAGACCAGCCAAAGGAAATCTCCCTACACCAGGGGTCAGGCAGCCACACTCAGCATGTGCAAAGGCCCTGAGGTGGGAGAGTACTTACTGGCATGTTTCAGTAACTGAGAGCTGAAATATCATAGGCAAAGTGAAGAGGAGATTAGGTCAAAGATGCAAGCAGGGTGGCCATAGCTGACAGGGAATTATTGTTTACTGGGTACAGAGTTTCTGTTTGGAATGATGAAGAACTGGAGATGAACCATGCTGATGGCTGCACAACAGTGTGAAAGTACCTAATGCTCTTGAAATAAACATTTCAAATTGCTGAAAAAGTCAATTCTATAATAAGTACTTTAAGAAAAATTGTGATAGGGGAAGGTCAAGGGAGGGTAGGAGACATATGTATGACTCTGTAATATTTTAAGCAATGAAACAAAAATTTTTTTAAAAAGAAAGAAAAATTGTGGTAAAATATGTTCCTATAGAAGCCCCAAGAAACAGATTCCATTTGCCAGATGTAGAAACAAGTGCAATCGGACCCCGAATGATTTGCCCGGCAACTCCTGTGCAAGTTAGTGGCACAGACAGGATTAGATCACAGGTCATCCAACTCCATGGCACCGCACAGGGATGTTGCCCCCTTCCCCCTTAAGTACAGATGCCTCTTCAAGCTCAGATCACATGCAGGAAGAAAACCCAGGCAGCAGACACAGTTCATGGGCAAAGGAAAACTGATCTCTTCTGGTTATTCTTAGCAGAGTGAGGCAGCTGGGTGTGGAGGGCACCAGCTGTGTGGCTCCCACAGGAGAGGAACCCAAGGTGAAGTGGAGGAGCCGTGTGTCCGCGCATCTGGGCAGCAAACTCGGCGCACACGCACGGCAGCCTGAAACTTTCCACCGAAATCCCCATGTGCAGCTACGTAGCTCTTGGGGGGAATTAGCACGGGTCCCCAGGGCTGAGATTTTCCATGTTTAGCTTCAACCCAAAGGAAAATTTTGTTAGAAAGTTTAAAGGGCGAGACTATTTTTAAATACTGAGACACTGGGGTACACTGTCAGCACACTCACAGGTGAGGAAGGCTTGCACCTTGCTACTTCTTTGGTCCTATTACAATGCAAATGGCTCAAATGCAGAAGAAAGTAAAGAAAGTGAATCATTAAAAGCATACCATAGGCCAGGAGCTCGCTTGACCCTAAACTAGTGGTTCTCAACTACAGGCGATTTTGGCACCCAGGCGATGTCTGGCAATGTCTGGAGACATCTTTGGTTGTCACAATCTGGGAGAGGGGTTGTTACTGGTATCAAGTGGGTAGAGGTCAGGGATGCTGCTCAGCTCAACATCCTACCACTGGCATCCCACTGCACCACCGCACTCAATAATGATCCAAGCCCAAATATGAGCAGTGCCAGGGTTGAGAAACCTTCTCCTAAGCTAATGGTTCTCAGACTTGATCCCCTGGAGGTCTTGTGAAGTACAGATTGCTGGGCTCCAGCCCCAGAGCTGTGGTCAGGAGAGGGGACCCACCTTTGCATTCCTGCCAAGTTCCCGGGTGATGCTGATGCTGTCAGTCCAGGAATGACAGTATGACAAGCACTGCCTTGGTCACCCTCACAACAGTCTTGAGGCATCTGCCTGTTCTCCCAATTTTATGGGTACAAGACCTAAGGCTCTCAAGGAGATGAGCACTGTCCAATGTCACTTAAGCTATTAAGTGACAGAACCAGTATTCGAGCTCAGACTCAGAATCGCCAGCCTCTATGGACCCTTATCAGGCTTTCGTGCTCAGCCAAGTGTCCTAGGAGCCCAGGATGGTACAGTTGGTATGCGTCTTTTTCAACACATGAGGTTTGTAAGTTTCAGATTCAGGGCCCAGGCCCAGAATTCCACAACAGTGTTCTCCTGGAAACACTGCTTATGAACCTAGCAATTTTCAGTAAGATCGCTATTTAGAGGTCCTCTCTGTGTTACACAAAGTCTTTTGCAGGTTCTAGAAATTTTTTATCGATCCCAAAGTATTTTCGTCATGATTTCATGCCCGATTTACTTGGTGGGGGCCCCTTCCTCATTCTTCATTTAGACCCATTTTATTGACCTTGAAGATGTTTACATAGCCATAAACCATGGTTTTTTCTTCTTTCCACTTGGATCCACCCTGGGACATCTTTCTGCCTAACTCTGCGCCACGCGCGAATGGTGTAATGGAAATAATGTTGGACTGGGAGCCAAGAGACCTGGGTTCTAGCAGATGGGAAAAGGGAGGTCTCAAAGTGGAATATTGCAACCTCCCATCTTCTCCCTCAAAGGGGCACTGGATTCCCTTGTGGACAAGGAATTACTGGATTCCCTCGTGGACGAGGAAGGCCACCTTGCCTCGTGGTTAAACGTCATCACCCTGCACTTCAGGAAAATTAAGTCATTCAATGGTCACACAAGGAGTGTGCAGGCCACATACTGTATGAAATGTCCATAATATGCAAATAGAGAGAGACAGAAAGTAGACTAGTGGTTGCCAGGGGCTGGGAAGAAGAGGATTTGGGGAATGATGGCTAATGAGTATAAGTTTCTTTTGGGATGATGAAAAAGTTCTAGAATTGGACAATGGTGATGGTTGCACAACCTTGTAAATATAATAAAAATGACAATGTACATTTTTAAAGGAGGAAATTTTACTGTAGGTGAAGTCTATCTCAATTTAAAAAAAAAAAGCTTCCTATGTGATTCTTACACGCAGCCAAGGAACTCAGTCTCCATCTCTATAAAATGGGTATGCTGCTATCGCCCTCATCTCAGCCAGGTCAAGGCTCCCCTAATGTTCAGATGGGGAGGGCTTGATGGGGCAGGTGCTGTGTCAGGCAGGGCTGTGTCACTTCTTCCACTAACCAGGAGGTGTTAGAGGGAAGTAGGTTTTCCCCCTCTGCCCTGTTCCTCTTTGCCTAAGACAGTGGGGACTGGTACTCAGCCTGCGGGGTGGACAGTATTATCCTGATAACTCATTATCAGAAATTATTGCCTCATGAGCACCCATCTCCCAAGCTGTGACAGATGCCAGTTTCAAGCCACAATATGCACAGCAAAAATTATCTAGAGAGGGGGAAATACCCAGGCACGGGCACCAAGGAAATACACGCCAACTAAGAACAGCTGTGGCACTCGGTGTGGTGTGCAGAAAGGTGAGAAGGTGGCTTTCCCTGATCCAGCAAGTCTGAGATCTCGCTTCTTTTAAGAGAAAAAGAGACCTCTCAGTCTGCCCGGCTGCCTCCATTATTAGGCAGCGTGAAAGGTTGACTAGGAAACCACCACAGCGTGGCAGTGTCCAAAAATACACGCAGAGCTTAGCCGCATCTCCTGTGATTCCCATGCATGGGGCCCATTCCAGCTTCCTGTCTTCATACTGTCCCCCCACTACCTGGCTGGACAGACATGCCTTTGAGGTAGCAACAGCCTTCAAAGGAATGGAAAGTCCTCCCCCTGGGGGAATCCCCTTTGGTACAGAAATAAGCATGAGTTGGTAATTTTCCTTTTTTTTTTTTTAACGTGAGCAAGGTGACTTGGGTGCTAGCTTTCTGCAGTGCAAAGAAACCTGGCGATGCCAGATCATTAACACAGCAGAAACCACCGAGCAGATGCCCTACAAATAGATTGGGCTCAAGTCCCCAAATGGTTGGGAAGAGTGTTTGATTTTCAAGTCTCCTATGAAAACACCCCCGCAGAAGTTTCGGTTGGCTTGCGAATACAGCCACCCACACCCATGGGCTGGCAGTTTCTTGTGTACACCATGTGAGTATGTGTGCCTGTGTGTGTGTGTACTCTTGCATGCAAGCAGCCACACAGATACACTCCACTCAGCAACTTGGCACCTCCGTTAGGTAGCTTCCTTCGGACCCTGCCTTCTGCACATCAACCTCCTGCAAACTAGTTCCCAATCTGGAGGTTTAGGAGACACAAACACACTTCAGAGAGTGATGGGACTGGGAACACACACACTGACAGTCAGACTCCCCCTCTCAGCAACTGTCTTAGTGCGAAGCCAAGTGCTATCACACTTGTAAAGTCCTCCAGCTTGAGAAGAGGTTAGTGAAGCTTTTCTCTTTTCACCTCTTTAAGGAAACAGCAGGAGGGTTCCTGGGGCTCTTGGGTCTTCTGGCTGGTTTTTGCTGGGGTGGGGTAAGGACCTGTCCAAGTCAATCCCTGCCTGGAGGCAGGAATCAGGGTCGGTGACTCAGGCTCTTCCTTAGGTGTGTGTTATTAAAAGCCCCTCCCATCCTCAGGGCCTTCACACCACAGATCCCCGCATCTTGCAAGCACAGGTATATGAATCTGATTGATATATCATGGATCCTTAGGGTGCAACAAAAACATAAAAATCTCCACTGGTCCCAAGGCCATACATTCAGTAACTCCCCCATCCCACCCCTCTTTGGGACACCCCAATAAACCATAGAGGAAGACTTGTGAGAAGTTGAACAGTGTGCAGAAAGACCATACACTAACATCTAAGTGGTTTTTTTCCTCCAGGGAGGCTGCCATAGGCAGAATTCTAAGACAGCCCCATACCTGTTAGCCCTGGTACAGGGCTAACCTCACCCTTGAGTGTGGGCAGAACACAAGATTTGCTTCTAGCCAAAAGAATAGGCCAGGGAGGGGGGGGGGTAAGAGATCAACCGAAGGACTTGTATGCATGCATATGAGTATAACCAATGGACACAAGACACTGGAGGGTAGGGGAGGAGGGGGGAAGGTCAAGGGGGTGGGTGGGAGAAAGGAGATATATGTACTGCTCTTTGTAATACTTTAAGCAATAAAACAAAATTTAAAAAAATAAAATAAAATAAGTTTTTAAAAAAGAACTGGCTGAAGAAGTATCCTATATAATAAAAGCCTAATATGCTAAGTGGGGGGAAAAAAGAATATGGCAAAGATGATGGGATGTCAATCCCAGAATTAGGACTCACTATGTCAATCAATGGAACAGAATAGAGAGCCCAGAAATAATCCCGCATCTTTATGGTCAATTAATCTTTGACAAGGAGGCAAGAACATACAATAGTGTAAAGACAGTCTATTCAATAAACGGTGGATGGATACGTGGGGAAAAAAATGAAATTATAAACCACCTTCTTACACCATATACAAGAATAAACTCAAAATGGATTAAAGACTTAAATGTAAAACTCAAAACCATAAAACTCCTAGAAGAAAATATAGGCAGTAAATTCTCAGACATTTCTCATAACAGCATTTTTCCTGACATATCTCCTCAGGCAAGGGAAACAAGAAAAAAAATTAAACAAATGGGACTACATCAAACTAAAAAGGTTTTGCACAGCAAAAGAAACCATCAACAAAATAAAAAGACAAACCACTGAATGGGAGAACGTATTCACAGATACACCACAAACATACTGCACAATGCAGAGACATTAACAGTCTCTGGAATCAGATTGCTCCGATTCAAATCTTGGCTGTATTACCTACCAACTGTATGACCTTGGGCAAGCTCCTTAATCTCTCTGAGCTGAAAAAATAGAGGCTACACATTCTGTGCCCAAATACTGCATGGGCCATACTGAGGTTGAAAAATTATTCATTGTGTATCTGAAATTCAAATTTCATTGTGCATCCTGTACTTTACCTGCAACCTTAACTTGGGGCAACCAGTGCAAATATACCAATCTAATGCTTACAATACCACTGCAGAAAAACGTGTGCAATCCATACTGCTGATGATGACTAGGACAACTAACGGTCACATTTTGCTTAGTCTTTTCTATTTAAGAAGGCAAAAATAGTTGTTGAAATGTGTACATTAAATAAAACCTTTGAAATGCTTTGTCAAAACGGTTCACATGCTAGGCTTTGAAGGAGGCGTCACGTGTCAGGGAAAATCACGAGGAATAAGAGTATCCCCAAGGCTACACTAAGAAGGAAGAGGCGTGACAGGCAGGCCCCTTCATGGGGACGGTTCCTGATTCAGCCCAGGTCACAGGGCTGATAAATGGTGGGTCACAAACTCAAGCCCAGCTGTTTAACCCCAACGATGATGTTCTCGGCCCATGGGCCAGTGTTTCCTAAATATGTTCCTTGCATACCACTTTTCTGATTTTTGCCACAAGCACTACTGTCTATTTAAAATCACAACTCTGACTTCTTTAAAATCTGTATTCACGTTAATGCAGACCTACTTTCACTATTCATTTCAGCCTTTCCTACAGAGTATCTGTAAGCCACACCTTTGAGATGCTAGGTATGTATTTCCTAATACAAACGAAATGAAACATGCAATGATTAAAATGTTTGGCCCACATGCCAGACCCCAGTCCCAGGTCACCACAGTACCCTGGGTGGTCCATGTGCCCTACTCTGAGATGCTTGGAACTCTAGAACTGGCTGAAGCGATGAAGAGAGGCGGGCACTCAGAGGAGGAAGAGAACAGCGAATGTACTGTGTGGGCCACACACCACAGTTATGGTATGAAAATGATGCAGGACAACCCTGGCTGGTCTGGCTCAGTGGCTAGAGCATCAGCCTGCGGACTGAAGAGTCCCAGGTTCCATTTGTGTGGGAGGCAACCAGTCAATGTGTCTCTCTAACATCGATATTTCCGTCTCTCCCCCTTCCATGCTCTCTAAAAATCAATGGAAAAATACCCTCAGGTGAGGATTAACAAAAAGGAAAAAAAGAAAGTTAAACAGGACCAAGTACTGCTGTGAATGCAGCCTCTTCCCCATCAGGACAGCACCTGCAGCAAAAACACTTTTCGCTGAGAGGCAGGTGATGAGGGTTGGGATCACAGCTCTGCCTCACACCTGGGAACAAGACATGGATCCGCAATAAGAGGAAAACAATAAATAAAATTACTACAAGATAGGAGTCATATAACCTTGTGTTTCTGAAAAGATTTGGACTAAATTACACCAAGTTCCCCTTTTTCTGATCTGATACCATGAGTCAAAAGTGGGAAGCTAGCCCTGGTTGGTTAAAGCATTGTCCTGATATGCCAAGGTGTGTGTTTTTTGTTTTTGCTGTTGTTGTTTTTCCAAAATGGATTTTCTATTGATTTTTTTTACAGAGAGGAAAGGAAAGGAGAGAGAGAGAGTCAGAAACATCGATGAGAAACATTGATCAGCTGCCTCCTGCACACCCCCTACTGGGGATGTGCCCGCAACCAAGGTACATGCCCTTGACCAAATCGAACCTGGGACCCTTCAGTCCACAGGCCGACGCTCTATCAGCCAAACAAGTAAGGGCTGATATGCCAAGGTTTTGGGTTCAATCCCCAGTCAGGGCACATACAAGAAGCAACCAGTAAATAAGTGAAATCACAAAATCAATGTTTCTCTCTCTCTCTCCCTTCCTCTCTAAAAATCAATCGATAATTTTAAAAGTAGGAAGATAGTATGTAATAATTAGGAAGAAAACAATAATTGGGTGATTATGAGAAAAGTTAACATTCAGTCATTCCACAAATATTTATTGAGTAACTGCTATGTGCCAGGCACTGTTCCAGGTGTTGGGGACACATGGATGATATACTTTTTAAAAAGTTACTTGTCCTCACACAGCTTTTTTTCTTGTGAGATGTAAGCTTTTGATGTGTCCAGGATTCTCTCACTAACTCCTCCCAGCAGCAGTTCTCATCAAATCCCCTGAAGACTTGTTAAAACCCAGATCCCTGGGGCCCACTCTGAGTTGCTGATTTGGTAGGTCTGCAGTGGGATCTGAAAATCTGTAGTTCCAACAAGTGCCAGGTGATGCTAATTCAAAGGGACCCCACTATGAGAAACACTATCTTTCAACAACTGTATAGATATTTTTCTTTTCCTCGTTGGATAGGTGGGGAAACTGAGGCTCAGAGAGGTTAAATTTTTCGCTCAGATTAATGCAGTAGTCAGTAACGCCAAGATTCACACCTGGCTGTTTTAAATATAAGTTCTATGAGATCAGCCACTGTGATACACTGTCTTTGTTCAGGATGGGGAGTCCTCCACACTGACTCAGCAGAGTTGAGCAGGTGCATTTCCAGCAAGAATTTATAAAACGTAGGGACATGACTCCTCAGCTTGTGAGTCAGGATGTGACAGGTCTGGAGCTCAAGATGACACTCGGCAGATATCTCAGGTGAGATCTGGTCTCCAGGTGAGGGCACCAGCTGCACCACTCTCCCAACACCCTCTGCTAACTAATCTGCAGGGCTGGATTGACGTCAGCCACAATGGAAACTGCTTTCCTGCCCTGACCTGTTTAGAGATTAGGAGAGCACAGAACAGGGAGAGAATATCAGAAAAAAAAGTGAATGGAAAAATCTGCACACGAACCAACCACCTGTAAGAGTACAAGGTGAAAGCAAGTGAGCCTCACACTGTTTAGTCATGAAATGCAAATGAAGAGAAATTAATGTGTTAGCTTTCCAGAAATATCTGGAGAGGAAATATTAAAGCTACATCTGTAACAGTTTTAATTTTTCCTTTTTTTCTTCCTAAAAAACCATATAAGAATATAATTGGCGTCATAATAACCCTTTCACTGCCCTTCCTTGGGAGCTGCCAATTTACTGAAAAGGTACTCACTATCATCACACTGCTTGTCTTCTAGAAAGAAAAAAAAATCAAGTGGAAGCTCCTAGTGAGAGCTGGAAGACCTTGGATAAAGGTAGTGATAATTAGTTCCCAAGAAAGAAGCATGCACTAGAAAAGAAACATTTGGGGTAGGTATTTGCTGGAGTGTTGAAAGCAATCCATTACAGTGTGGCATCAATATCTTCTATTTGTATTTCATGTTGAAAGGAAAGTGATTCACATATGGAAAAGCAAGACATAGACTATATTTAAATGAACTTGTCATGTATACATTTACATGTATTCCCAAGTAAACATCACGAAAAAAAATAAAAGTCAAATATCTTTGACTTTGTTTATGCCTTTTTTTTTCCCAAAACTAATTATTTACTGGGTTTGGCTTTCTTCTGGATTACATTTTAGAATCCAATTGCATGTTTATTGAGCAAGGCTGCCTTGTGAGAAAAACAGGGCTTCTGAAACCTGAACAAATGTGGAAATGCACACCCACCTTCACCTTTAAGGGCCTTCATCACAGCAAAACATTCCTAAGCAACAGCCTTAGGGAGAGAACAATAAACTGAAGCACAGTCCGTGAAAGCTGCACTTTCTACTACCTGAAGGATGTCTACAGTTTAGCATTTTAAGTTTC
Source organism: Murina feae (assembly GCA_004026665.1). Taxonomy (NCBI): domain Eukaryota; kingdom Metazoa; phylum Chordata; class Mammalia; order Chiroptera; family Vespertilionidae; genus Murina; species Murina feae. The sequence continues at coordinate 31,113 of PVJC01001192.1, forward strand.
TCTATGATGCAAATATATCAAGACAATATTCAGCCTTTGGGATAGGAATGGAAAATCCTCAGGGTCAAAGATTTGTGTGTTATTCAGCATCTCTGAGGTCAGAGAGACTTTGCCATGCTGTGAATCTTACCAGGATGGGGGTGCACAGCATCTGGAGTTATACACCTCTGCAGACAAACATTTTAACATACTACAGAGAAAAGCTATGTCTAGTATTTTGAGTAAGTCACACTTGAGTTTCCAAAGCAAGTTATAGGATAGTAGAGGCCCGCTGCATGAAATTCATGCATTGGGGGGGGAAGGGGGTCCCTCAGCCTGTTCTGTGCCCTCTTGCAATCCGGAAGCCCTCAGGGGATGTCTGACTGCCAGCTTAGCAGGCCTAAGCTGGCAATTGGACATCCTTAGCACTGCCACAGAGGCACCACCATCGCTGCACTCACCAGTCATGAGCTCAGCTTCTGGCTGAGCAGCAGTGCCCTGTGGTTGTGCACTGACCACCAGGAGGCATCTTCTGCATTGAGCATCGGCCCCCTGGTGGTCAGTGTGCATCGCAGCGACCAGTTGTTCCACCATTTTGGTCAATTTGTATATTGGCCTTTTATTATATAGGATTCTTTGGAATTTTTAAGGTAATGAGGCCATTGAGCAATGAAATGTCCCATTCATTCCAGTATTTATATCGCTAGAGGTTTTCTGTAGGTGAGGAAAGTATGACATGAACATGTAACACCAAGAAGCAAGTCAGTCACAGCACCAACATTCCAACTGGGTTTTGACTCCCAAAACGAAGATGCATGGCCTTCTACCACTGGTTCTCAAACTGGGTTTCATGAAACCCTCAGGGGTTCCATGCTCGAACTTGGCAGGGAGGAGTCCAATGCCAACAACTGCTTTGGCCTAGTAACCTTACTTTCACCTACCAGTAACCTCATTTCCACCTACTTTTTTATGGCATTTGTGGTAAGATTTCACTGGGAAAAAGGGGTTCCACATTCTGAACAAAATTTGGACACCACCTATTGTCCCCACTGGTGTCGCCTTTAAAGCAAATTCACTCTGAAGCTGATTTCCACCCTACCAGGTCTAAACCATCTGACATTATTTACCAAAAGGACAGTGGTGAGGTGGGAGACGATGCCTCTGTGTGTCTCCAGTTCTCTTTCGACTTCCTTCCACCCCTGCTCTTATGTTCTTCAACTGGCTTTATCCTCCAGGCCAAAGACCTAAGACACAACTTACCAAAACGTGGTGTTTGTATGCCTGTTAATATCAAGAATAGCCCATCTGGTGTTGCTCAGTGGTTGAGCTTCAACTTATGAACCAGGAGGTCACGGTTCAATCCTGGTCCGGGCACATGCCCAGGTTGTGGGCTCAATCCCCAGCAGGGAGCATGCAGGAGGCAGCCGATCAATGAATCTCTCTTGTCATTGATGTTTCTATCTCTCTCTTCCTCTCCCTTCCTCTATGAAATCAATTAAAATATAATTTTTTTAAATCAGAAAATATTTTAATTGATACCTGCACATGGCATTACCCTGAGTCACATGGTGTAAGAGCCTTTTTTCCAATTCTTCTTCAGTTACGTCAAGATTATACCCAGAAGTCTCAGTTTGCTAATCTCCTTCTTCTAACCAAGAAAGAGTCTCTATTTCCCCATTTGTAATAAGAATATTTGCCTCGTAGGATGGCAGTGAGGTTCAAATTAGATACTGAGTGAAAAGGGTCCGCACAGGGCCTAGCATAAAAAAAGAGTTCATGCTGGCTAACGGGATCTTGCTTTGTGCCTGTTCCTGTACAAGACTAAGAAAAGCAGGGTTGGATAATGGCCTGCCCCCAGAAGCATTGTATTTTATATTTTATCACAATTTAAACTTACTTTTTTTTTTTTTTAAGCTTCAAGATTCACAAGAGCCCTGGAGACAACTGGAGAAATGCAGGGAGCAGCACTGAGCAGCACAGGCGCTCCCTCGCCGTGGTGCGGTGTGTGCGGTGTTCCTGTAAACAGCACGGCAGGAGGGAGGCCTGCAAAGAGGTGCTGGAGGGTGCTGCTTTGGGAACTCTGTGTTGAAGGGCCAGTTTAGAAGGCAGGCCTGAGCCCAGCATGAAGCGTGGCCCTAAGAAAGGGGCGTCTGCGTGTGCTCCCCTATGCTCCCACGTCACTAGCAAAGGGAAATATATCATTTACAAAGACTGGAGGGCTGGTCACGTTGGAAATTCACTACCAAATCTCCTGCCTTATAGGCCACCAAGAACCTGCTGAAGCAAGTAGTCATAGTAGTACTCACTTTGCCTTTAAGGTGCCATGTGTTTCAAAGCCTCCATCAGTTACGCCCGATGAACTTCTGTGCATCCTTCAAAATCCAAATGAAATTTATCTCCTGTAAAATATTCTCCATGGCAAACTATTATTAATCTACTAGAGGCCCAGTGCACGAAATTCAGGCATGGAGGAGGGAGGTCCTTCAGTCCAGCCTGCACCCTTTCGTAATCTGGGACCCCTCGGGGGATGTCCGACTGCCAGTGTAGGCCCGATAAACTAGCAGTCTGACATCCCTCTTGCAATCTGGAACTGCTGTCTCCTACCTGCCTGCCTGATGCCCCTAACCACTCTGCATGCCTGCCTGCCTGATCACCCCTAACTGCTCACTTTCTGCCTGATCGCCCCTAACTGCCTCTTGCCTGCCTGCCTGCCTGCCTGATCACCCCTAACCGCCTCTGCCTCAGCCCCCGCTGCCATGGCTTTGTCCAGAAGGACAACCAGAACAACGTCCAGAAGGTCGTTCGACTGTCCGGTCTAATTGGCATATTATGTTTTTATTATTATAGAAGATAAATGTTTGTTCTCTCTCACACAAACATACACACATACAGACACACACAAGCAAGGAGAATAATCCTGCTCACCCCACTATTGGTGGGCCTGGTCAGGTGACTTGCTTTGGCCAATGAAATGTGAGTTGCCAAGATGATGTCGTGAGACAAGGGTGTCCAGGTAGCTTCCTTTCTATAGCCTGGGTTCCAGAATGAGAGACCCACAGGGCAGAGTTGAACCGAAGCCTTGGCCTACAGCAGAGCTGCTACAGTGACTCACAGACTAATGAGCAAGAAACAGTTATTTACTGTTGTAAATCACTGAAGTTAGCCATTATTTGTTACTGCAGCAGAAGCTGAGTAATACATTCTCCAAACAAATCCTCCCTCCTTGCTACAGATATACTTAAACATGTCTGTCTTTATCTGAGGACTTCTTATCATATTTTAAATTTTTCCCTTTACAAGTCCATGTCCTCATAAGATGGTTCCTGAGACAGAAACCATCTCTCTCACTGTTACTTATAGTGGCAGACATTCAATACACTTGCTGGATACATTATAGCATTGACTAGACAAATGGCACAAAGCATGATGATCACAAACTCTCAACCTCTGCAGGCATCAGCAGCAAACACAGGAATTATCTGAGACACTCCAGCACATTGCTGGGCAAGAAGCCAGAGCACATGCTTCTTGGGCCAGTAGAGGCACTTGTCCTGAGCCTCTAATCCAGAAAGGACTTCGAATTCAGACATCGGATGCCACGCAAAAGGCTGTGAATCATTAAATCATGTGTGTTACAAATGTCGATTTCCTAAATGGAATCATTTAAAATATCACCAACTACATCATTCTGCTTTGGCCTTTCTTTATGTTTCTTCATTTCTAATGTTCCAGAACACTAAAAAACATGGATGTGGGTTAGAGCTCTCTCAACCTCTGGGAGGTGTTGCAATAAATAAGAGTCTTGGACTTCCAATGCCATTGTGTACTAAGTGTAAAACTACTTTTTATTAAAATTAAGCAGCCAGGTTGAGTGGGGAAAGCTTTCTCGCTGGTATTTAGCGGTTCATATGAACCCTGCTTAACGCTGAACCTTGACTTTCTTGTTAAAATAAACATGGGAGATTAATATCACTCAAATGATGGTATGTTTATTGTCTGGGAAACACATAAAAAATATATTGTGACCTTAAGACCAATTGGAAGCCTGGAAACTTAGAGCAAAACCTTGCCAATACAGGGCATTTTTATTATAATATTGGCCCTTATGAAAGACTGCAATTCTGTTTGTCCACAGGGATTTAAAGTTATCTGTGAGTTTTGAATGGACAGGGAAAGGCTAACACATAAGTTAAGCAGGAAAAGTGAGACACGGAGCATTACATGCAGATGACCTCAATATATAAAGGGAAAAAATACCAAAAAAATGTGTCAGTGAGTGCTTTTGGATGGTGGAATTATGGAACTGTTTTATACTCCTTCACATGGTTGTATACTGTCAAATGTTCAACAAGAAACTACATTTAAAAATATAAAGCAGAGGGCAAACACACTAAAAGGAAAAGTCACCTGAGTTTAACGCGTTAGAGGACAGTATTTTTCTCTGACCAAGTTCCTCAGATGTTGTATTTCAGGAAGACAGCAAGCAGGGACCTTTAAGATAGTGAAATGCCAGCTAGGGAGGCTTACCTAGTTAAAAAAAAATTCATTGGTAGTCAGTCCCCTCAGGGCAGACAGTCTCCAGCAGTTCTGAAACCAGTCTGTTCCAAATTAACCTTTTGGTGTGAGTCTCCAGCAGGCCCAGAGGTGAGGGGCCCTACCCTGGACAGGGGGCCAGGAATAGAGACAGAGTGACCGTGACATCTAAAAAAGGAAGGATATATTCTGTCCCCTCCCCAGGTTGGCTTCAGAAGCAGAGTGCTCGTCCCCAGGTGGCCCAAAAGGAGAGACACCCTGGGATTTGCACAATGAGATTCTAGACCAGGACACGAGGACCTGGTTTCTTTCAGCTGTGAGCTGCTCACACGACAGACGGTTGGGGGAGTTTGGAAGTCCCCCCTCCCAAGGAAGCAAGTGCCATGGAGCAGTCATGATACCCAGCCTTGCTTGCCCCCCTCCCCTCCCAAGCCTCTTGCTCTTTCTCTGTAAACCTGCCCTTCCTACTGCAGGGAACTGAACAGTATCTCCCCAAAACTCATGTCTCCCTGGAACCTCAGAATGAGCTTGACTTGGAAATAGGGTCTTCGGAGATTTAATTAAGGTAAGAATTGAAAGAAGATCTTATTAAATTAGGTTGGACCCTAAATCCAATGAGAGTGTCCTTATAAGAGACAGACACACAGAGAGGAGAAGCCCATGTGAAAACAGAGGCAGAGACTGGAGGGATGCAGCCACAAGCCAAAGGGACCTGGAGCCACTAGAAGCTGAAGAGAAAAGGAAAGGTACACCCTCTACAACTTTCAGAAGGAGCATGCCCTGCTAACACCTCGACTTTGGACTTCTGGCCTCCAGAACTATGAGAGAATAAATGTATATTGTATTTGTGGAATTCTGTTTCAGCAGTCCCAGGACACTACATTCCCCCAAGTTCTCCATCCTGACCTCTTGAATCTGGCTCCTACACACCACCCTCTCCCATGACTTTTCTTCTCTGTCCCTCTCATAACTCTAATTAGGGCAATTGGCTCCAAATAAGCTCTAAGGGGGTCCTGCCACTTACTGGCGGTATAATACTGGATATATGTTACATCACACTCTTGGTTCATCAGATTTCCTATTTGGAAAGTAGGAATAATAATATTCTGGGTATACACTGTTATTAGCAATCATGCAAAGATGTAATCATGCAAAGCATTTCACACAGCACTTAACCCTTAGAAAGCACTCAACTGACTTCACCTGTCACCTTCAGTAAAGGCCATAGGGCCTTTACTCAGTTATTTGGGTTCCTTTCCTTGGCATTTCCCCCTAAGTTGATCTTCACAGCCTTGGATGAAAGTGTAGCTAAGAGAACAGTGAAGGGTTCTGGGGTTCCTGGAACTATGCAGAAAAATAAGTGGTTGCTAAATAATAAATTCCAAAAATGTTACCCCTTTATAGTTTACAAATTGCTTCCACTCTGTGGTTTGTTCTACTTGATGTATAGATGACAAAACAGAAACTTGGGAGAGCTGAATCCACAACTTACATTTAATGGGCACAGACCTTCGATTTCTTACCAATCAGATTTGTCAGATTACAAAGAGATTATAATAAGATCTCTGATTTCCTTCGCTGTGTATCCTACATCTACCTCAGTGTCTGGTGATAGCAACAAGTGTTTGACAATACTTTGATGAAAATAGCAAGTGATCAACTTTCATATGCATTAGCTAAATATGATGGGAATTTGAGGATTTCACACTGTAGAGGGCTGGGGTCAGCAGAACTCTCAGAAAGATGAAGCCAATCACGAACACATTTGAGTACCCAGGATTCCAGCTGTGTAGTGAAGATCAGTGACAACAAATAGTTGGGCTACAAGGTCACCCAAAGCCATTACTGTAGCAGCAATAGTCTGTGTCTGCGATGACTTTTTCCTACCCAAAAATGAAGATGCAAAGTCATCTGCATCAAGTGCCCTTAGAACGACAGTGGGACAGAGAACTTTCAGCTGGGATGAGCATGCATCCCCTCTTTTAACCAACATTCAACTGCACGTCTGCACATACCAGGCAGTGGGGGAAGTGGCAAGCAACACTGGTGTGGCCTCTGCCACCCAACTGATCACAGGCTAAACATATCCTAGGAAAATAGTCAATGTGTGTCTCTCATGGATCCTGGCAAACTTGGAAGCTTTGGCTTGAGATCTATCCTAAGATGTTTGCTCTGGCCGGGTGGCTCAGTTGGTTAAAGCATCGTCCACATATGCTAAGGTTGCAGGTTTGACCCCCTAGTCAGGGCACATACAAGAAACCACCAGTGAATGCATGGATGAGTTGAACAACAAATTCATCAAATTAATGTTTCTCTTTCTCTCTCTCCTCTCCTCTCCTTCCCTCCCTCCCTCATGAATAAATATAATTTTTAACGTTTTCCTCTGATTTTTCAAGACCTGATTCAAATATCTCCTCCTCCTCGAAGCTTTCTCTAAGACTTGAAGATTAATGGTCTCTTGCCTGCATACTCAGAACACCCTCCCACCATCTCCCCCACACCCAGAATTACCAAAGCCTGTTCTACCATTAAGCAGACGTTGGGGAAATGGCCAATTTATCATTTTGCCAACTGAAAAATTAGCAAATAATTCCACTTCTGTCTCTTGCACTCCCCCCAGTCCATCACATTCTACATTCTGACAGTCTCCACATGAGTGTTCCTCCAACTAGATACATGAAACCTTGAGGGTCCTCAAATGATGACTTGGGGGAGGGGGGGCGAGAGGGTGTCTATAAGAGCCATACAAGAATTTTACAATTTGAGTTTTCACTTCAAAGGTAATTTTTGTAAAAGATATAGGAAATATACACCTGCTGGATCACTTGGATGTCCACCTTGTAAACCAGTCCTCCCCAGCAATCTCAATGCCTACAGGTGTGCTTCAGTTATCACAGGCTAATGAAACTGGAACTGAGGTGGATTTAATACACAAGATAATGGTCCTCCCCCCGCCTCCCCCCACCCCCCGTAAAAGCTCAATGCAGTCACCCCTGCCTTTCTTTCTTCCTTGTGCTACTGGAAAGCTAAGCCCCCAGAGGCACACATCTGAGGTTCACCAAAGACAAAACAACCTGAACAAAAGCCAGTGGAGTCCCATGCAGGGGACATCCAGCCCACTGGCCAGATCCAGCCCACTAAAGTTTCTTTTCAATTGTGCATTCGTTGACAGCCTTTAAAAATTAGGGGAAGTTGCATAAAAGCTGAATGTCTGGCTTCTCTTGAAAAACAGAGGCTCCAGCAATTTTGAACACCCGTCCCTCCGTGGGAAACTCAGCTGGAATGCAGCCGTGACTGTCCCCACCTTCAAGTTTACTTCATCCCCTCCCGCCTCCTCACTCCTTATTATCTTACACCCGGTCAATGGCAACTCGATTAGGGATGGCTTTCTGATTTAAAGAGGAGGCTGACAACTGGCCTGAGCAGCCCTGACCTAGCAGGCAGGCAGTTGTTATCGAGACTGTGTGTTTATTTCGGGAGACACGGTCTCAGCCACTATGATGGCCTCTGTGGGACCTCTATGCATTTGAGTTTGCAAACCTTAGCCTTACATGGTGCTTGTGCAGCATCCTAAGCACACCTCTGATCATACCACTCTCCTGCTCATGAACTTTCAGACTTCCACTGACCATCAAAGTCCATATCCAAAGCTCTCGATGCCATTACCACAGTCTTGATGGCACCTTCAACACACTGCAGCTACAGACTCTGCGCTTCCTTGCCTTGTCACCTATTTATTCGCCCTGTGACTTCTCCCTATCGCACCCTTCAATATCCATCTCAAAGATGGTCTCTTACAACATCTATAAGTAAATTCAATGCTCAGGATGGAGAAGGCTGGTGCCCAGACTGGTGGCCACACCACAGAACAGGATGCAGGGGAAGAGGTACCACAAGAACAAAGAAGCAGAGTTTCTAAATTGGGGCTCACCTAGCTTCAAGATGGGCTTGCAGCCCTAACTGGTTTGGCTCAGTGGATAAAGGGTCGGCCTGTGGACTCAAGGGATCCAGGTTCAATGCCGGTCAAGGGCATGTACTTTGGTTGTGTGCACATCCCCCGTGGGGAGTGTGCAGGAGGTAGCTGATTAATGTTTCTCTCTCATCGATGTTTCTGACTCTCTCTATTCCTCTCTCTTCCTCTCTGTGAAAAATCAATAAAATATATTTAAAAGAAAAAAGATGGGTTTGCAGCCAACTGATGGCAAACTTCTTGAGAGGCACACTTATGAAACTGTGGACTCACTATAGGTGGAAACACAACACCCCTCCTCATTCAAAATCACAGCTATCCTGTCCTGTTCTGACTCCCATACCAGTGTTTGATCCCTGAGAGGCCGGAACAGCTTAGTGGTCTGGCTCAGGGACAATACTGGTTCTGCTGTTTACTCACTGTCTGCTTTTGACTCACTTAACCTTTCTGATCCTCAGCTTCCTCATCTGTAAAATGAGGTTAAGAATACGACCTCTCTGCCCTGACCAGTTTGGCTCAGTGGATAGAGCGTCGGCCTACAGACTGACGGGTCCCAGATTCAATTCCGGTCAAGGGCATACCTAGTAGAGGTGTGCAGGAGGCAACTCATTGATGTTTCTAACTCTCTATCCCTCTCCCTTCCTCTCTTTAAAAAATCAATAAAAATATATTTCAAAAAAAGAGTAAGACCTCCCTTCAATGGTTATTATAATGATTACATGAGCCAACATATGTAAAATCCTCAGAACAGTGCTGGACACATTAAATACTATAAAGTGCTGGCTGCTGCTGTTATTTTTAATTCCACAAATGCCAACTGTGACATCTGGCATATGATAGATGTTCAGTAAATATTAAGCAAGTCAAACCAGGGTGGCTTTGAGGCCACACAGTGAGACTTTATCATAAAGAGGCTTTTAGAGACACTTCTATACAAGGTGGTTAACACAGTCTTTGGAGTCAGACCAACCTAGAATCTGCTACTAACAGGCTGTGTGACGCTGGGTAGGTTGCTTCACCTGAGACTCAGCTTCCTCATCTGTAAAATGGGTGCTAATACTATCTCCTCAAAACTGCTGTAAGAACTAACCACAATCAATATAAAGACCTTCTACCATACCTAGCACATAATGAATGCCCCTTAGGTGACAGAAGTCATGATCACAACAAAGTCATTGCATTGGGTCCCACTTAATCCTACTCCTTTTCCAACACATATCTATAATAATCTATAATAATAAAAGCATAATATGCTAATTAGACCAGACATCCTTCCAGACGACCTTCCAGACGAAGCCGGGACTGCAAGGGATGCCTAGGTCCCAGGCGTCTGCCAGCGGCCAGAGGGAAGGAGATGCCGGCAGCCAGGGGAAGGAAGGCCTACTCTCGCATGAATTTCATGCATCGGGCCTCTAGTAATGTTATAATGGATGCAGAGCTAGGAAAGTGGTTTGGACCCTTCAAAATGAAAAGAGGTAATCAGGACATCGTAGATGCTCTTCTTATGTATATAAATGCAAATCTCTACAGAGCTTAGCAAATGTATGTTTCTGTGACAGCTCTTTATGGAAACTGAATACTTTTATTTGCCTAGAATTTGATGCGCTAAATGTAAACAACGTATGATGAAGAGAGTTGGTCCCCAGACAGAAGCCAGGGCTCCTTCCCAAGCTCCCTGGAAGCTTAGCTCCTCAGCAGACATGTTGATGTGGTATATTTAGGCTGCTAATCACACCCAGGAACGTTCCCACCTATCTGAAGACAGGGCAAACCCAAGTGAGTCTCAAATTAGCAACATCCTACAAAATCTCACCAGGCAATCTAATGCAAATGCTTTCACTTCTCAGAGACATTCTGTGAGAAATTCTCCCTCACAGCCTAAAGTTCATGGCTCAAGATGAGCTCTCAGGACAAGGTAATGAGCCTCTTAGTTCAATTCTATGTGGCTGAAAAAGTCCACGTCAATCAACTTGGGGTAAATGAAAGCACAATTTACATGGACAGGGTGGGGCAAAAGCAGTTTTATAGCTGTGAGTATTCAAAACAGTTCACTCTTGTATTGTTATTAATTTGTATTCTTTTCCATATGAACAACTATAAACCTACTTATGTCCCACCAAGAATTCCCTAAAGAAAATCCAGATAGCGCTGGCCAGTGTTATTCAGTGGTTAGAGTGTAGGCACACACATGGGTTTGATTCCCAGTCAAGGGCAAATACCTGGGTTGCAGGTTCGCTCCTCGACCCCCATCAGGGCACTTGTGGGAGGCAATCAGTCAATGTGTCTCTCTCACATCAATGTGTTTTTTTTCTCTCTCTCTGCCTCTCTCCCTCTCTCCCTCCCTTCTAGTCTCTCTAAAAAGCAATGGAAAAAATATCCTCTGGTGAGGGTTAACAAAATAAAAATAAAGAAAATCTGGGTACATCATATGGTAGGGTTATCTACTATCACAAATAAAACTCGTGGGAAATTTCACATGAGCTTGACTTCATGTAAGAAGGTATTTCTGAAGACCCAGAACCAAGAGAATTGATAGATTTGATGACTGACATGCCAGACCAGTGACCTATTGACAAGAACAATTATGTCTGAAGAATGGAACACGTCTACACCAAATAAAACACAAATGTTTAGAGCTATCAGATCCCAAATGGAAAATAATCCATTCTCACTTGGGTATTCATTCATCCATCATTATTAAGCTTCTAATACGTAAAAAACAAGTGCAAGCGTGGTCTCTCCCCTCATGGAACTTACAACTTAGTGGAGAGTGAAGGAGAACGAAAATAAAGACAAATAAAATGCAATCTATCCTCATTATTCACCGATTTGCCTACTTGCTAAAATGCTGGTAACTCTAAAATCAATACTCGTCGTGTTTTTCCAGTCACTGGGGAACATGTGAAGAACAGGGAAAACTTTGAGTTGTCCACTGTACCTTTCCAGAGGAGGTCGAACCAAGGGACATTCTGGTGTCTTATTTTAACTTTCACTCTATAAACAAGTGTCTTTTCCATGGTCTATTTAGAGCCACATCTTCATGCCACCCCCTCCCTTTTTTTGTGATTTCACCCCAGTCTAGTGCTAAAGTGCTGTCCTGTGTTTCTGAGAGCAAGAAGGCCAGGATGTGCCTTATGGGGAGTATATAAGCATGTGTGTGTTAGATACACTTTGTTCAGGCATGAGCTCTAGTAGTTGGCCATGAGTTCAATGTTACCATATACTAAATCAGATGTCTTTAAACAGGAACGCACATAACACAAGGTCATGTGTTGATAAGTTGGCACAAACACAACCAGAGGCTGGCAGGAACCTAGCCCTGTATCTCCCCTGGAGCAATGGCTCAGTCTTTGTTAAATGAGTGAGGACTTTATAGAACTACTGTGCACAATAACAACTGACTGTAACTCAAATCTATATACACACTGAAGCAAACGACCACACTGAAGCACGACAGGGGTGCCCTTTAGGTAAGTAGACTATAGTGTATATAGCATTCCAACTTTTGTGTAAGAAAAGGAGTCATAGTAATTAATATATTTGTTAATATATATTGGCTATATATGTACACACACACACACGTTTGCTATTATGTGCTTGGTTATAAAATACACAAGTATTCCTGCAAAAGAAAATCAACAAACTGAATCTGACCAAACATCTATCAGTTGACAGGAATCATGGATAGAGGAACAAGTTAAGCCATACCCCCAAGAAGGTGAAAATTCTACAGGACAATGACCATTTCTTTAACAAGTAAGCAACATTTTACAGATTAAAGGAATGTGAGCGGTCCTAGATCAGGGCTCTTTGCCTATGAAGATAAAGAACTTAAGAGACATAAAAGTCAAATGTAATGTGAGATTCCTGAATGAATACTGATTCTTTACAGGTAAACATCTCCAATCTTTGGGATTTGCTTTAAAATACCAAACACAAGTAGAATGGAGACAAACGAAACAAGACTGCAAAATGCTGATACTGTTAAATCTGGGTGATAAGTTCATGGAAGCCCTCTATACTGGTTTCTTTATGTTTAAATTCCCATTAAGAAAATTTTTTTAAATAACAAATTGGCTCCTATTGATTTTACTCCTTAAAGGATAAGATAGTTAACAATAATAATTTTAATACCTGGTGGTATTTTACATAATCCTATATAATAAAAGAGTAATATGCAAATTGACCATCACAAGATGGCTGCCCCCATGTGGTCAAAGATGGCCACCACAAGATGGCCAGCAAGGGAGGCAGTTGGGAGGGACCCAGGCCTGCAGGGGAGGGCAGCTGGGGGGACCCAGGCCTGCAGGGGAGGGCAGTTGGGGGGGACTCAGGCCTACAGGGGAGGACAGGTAGAGGGGACCCAGGCCTGCAGGGGAGGGCAGTTGTGGGGCACCCAGGCCTGCAGAGGTGGACAGTTGGGGGAAACCATCCTGGCAGGGGGAGGGCAGTTAGGGGCAATCAGGCTGACACAGGAGCAGTTAGGCACTGATCAGGCTGGCAGGGGAGTGGTTAAGGGGGAACTGGTAGGCGAGAGGTCGGGAGCCAGCAGTCCTGGATTGTGAAAGACATGTCTGACTGCCCATTTAGGTCCCACCACAGGTTTCACAGGTGGGATCGGACCTAAATGGGCAGTCAGACATCCCTCAAGGGGTCCCAGATTGGAAAGGGTGCAGGTTGGGCTGAGGAACACCACCCCCATCCCCCACTCCCACTCTGTGCATAAATTTCGTGCACTGGGCCTCTAGTAATTACATAATAAGGACAACAGCAGTAGCTGTCAATATTATTACTTCCTGTGTGCCTCATATAACGTTAAGCATTTTACACATATCATCTCCTTTAATTCTAATGCTGAGAAGTAGGTCCTATTATTACCTGTACTAGATATTTTATAGGTGGAAAAACTGAGACACAGAGTTGCTCAAAGATGCACAGAGTATGCCCAAAGACCCACAACTGATCAAACAGCGATCTGAGACTTGAACCAGGGCTGATTCCAAAGCCCATGTGCTTATCTATTACAGGACCCGGCCCAACGTCCTCCTCAGAAACAAAGTGATGCCTGCCTGCTGATCGCTCTCGTGTAACTCTGGAATCAAACAGGAAAGAAAGCCTGCTTAAAACCCGCCAATGAAGTTGATTTCATGTATCAACAATTTTTATACTGGTCTAAGATCTGCAACTGACCTGGTCTCATTTTGCTGCTCTGCCTGGCTCCTCAGCCCTCCACTCGTCACACAATATGCTGGCTGTTTTCCGGAGACCTCAAGGCCTCTGCACAAGCCCTTGCTCCTCCTTTAAAGTGCTCTTCCCCTGCCCCAGGGATCCCCATAGATACTCCCTCACTTCCTCCAGTCTTGCTCAAATGTCATCTTTTCCATGAAGCCTACTCTCCTTTCTTCTTCCATAATACCACCTTCTGTCATGCTTTTGGTTTACTTATTCTTTATTTGCTATTGTCTGTCTCCCCTGACTAGAATGTGAGTGGTCCTAAAGCAGGGCTCTTCACCCGTCTTACTCACAGATGTATCCCCAGCACCTTTAGCAGTGCATTGTAGGTGCTCAAAACTGAGAAACTGTGAGCTGGGATGAAAGAGACCCTGGAAGAAGAAAACGGGACTAGAAACACAAGGGCAAAGTCAGGGAGACTAGACAAAAGCTGGAACACAGGAGAGTGTCCAGGGACTCCTCCTCCATGTAACCCCAGTTTCAAGGTGACATCTGGGCTCCGCCCACCCTCTGCAGTCCTGGTTCTACCTTTGCAAAGACTCTAGTTCCTATCTTAGCAGACAACTAAGGCGACTTGCTGTGAGGAAATGTGATTATACATGTATGACTGAATAGTGGTGGGGGAGAGTCCTCCTCTTAATCTGAGTTAATAGAAGACTGCTCTCATTATCGTTAATCTGATCAAAGAATGGCCAGCTCTCAGACCTGTAGCAAGCTCGGAATGAATTTTTCATAACTCTGCAGAGACATTTTCTGCACTGCTGTTAATAATAAACCACAAAGCACAAGACCTAAAATGTATTTCCATTCCGCCACCTCTTTCCTGGCTTTATTTTCCCTCCTTCCACCCTGCCCTTCTCGAGGTCTTGCCCATCTATTATTATTATGGGATGGCTCGTGTGTGTTGTGGTGTTAAAGAACCTGCCTCCAGCTTATGAACCAATAAATTCATGTTATGCTTTCGAACAGTATTTGAGAAGTGGAGTTCATAGGTTAGAGAGTTTTATTCAATTTGATGAGACAGCCTAGTTTTTCTATAAGGAGGGGGAGATGAGAAAGGGAAAGAAGCAGAGGAAGCCAGTTTAGAGAAAGGAGCAAGTGCTGTCCCACTCCCTTGCCTTCAAATGGGCCTGAAACCCTCTTCATCCCAGCCACACTGGACTGCATTTGCTTCCTCAAACGCCCCAGGCTATTCCCTACTTTCAGGCTTTGGCACATATTGTCCCCCTTCCTGGGCAAGCCTCTCCTCATCTCTAGTTAACTCCATCATCCTTTCAGGTCTTAGTTTTAAAATCACATCACTATTTCTATGAGCAGTATATTCATGTCCCAGGAACCTACTAGCATAGAGCCTGATATGCAATATAAGTATACATCATAAGTACTATATGGGCAAGACTTTGTTCCAGTCTAATGCATTTAGCATGTTAGGACACAAAACAAGACTCTACAAGTTCAAAAAGACTGAAGTCATATCAAGCATCTTCTCAGTTCACAATGGAATGAGATTAGAAACCAACTATGGTAAAACACTCAAGAACATTCAAACACCTGGAGGCTAAATAGCATGTTATTAAACAATGAATGGGTTACCAATAAGATCAAGAAATAAATAAAAAAAACTTTCTGGAAACAAATGAAACACACAACCCAAAATCTATGGGGCACAGCAAAAGCAGTCCTGAGAGGGAAGTTCACAGCATTACAGATCTACCTCAAAAAAAACAAAACAAAAAAAAATAATAAACTACTTAATCTAACTAATTTAAACTTAAAGAATTAGAAAGAGAACAACAAGAAAAGCCCAATTCTAATAAAGATTAGAGCAGAAATAAATTACATAGAGGCTAAAAATAATACAAAAAAAAACAATCAAACCAAGAGCTGGTTCTTTGAAAGATAAATAAGATTGATGAACCATTAGCCAGATTCATCAAGAAACAGAGAGGACCCAAATAAATAAAATCAGAAACAAAAGCTGTGAAGTAACAACTGACGCCACAGAAATACAAAGGAGTGTAAGAAAATACTATAAACAACTATATGCCAACAAGCTGGACAATGTGGATGAAGTGAAAAAATTCCTAAAAAATACAATCTTCCAAAACTAAATCAGGAAGAATCAGAAAACCTAAATAGGCTAGTAACAACTGATGAAATAGAAACAGTAATCAAAAAACTCCCAGCAAACAAAAGCCCTAGTCAAGATGGCTTCACAGGGGAGTTTTGGCAACCTTCAAAGAACAACACTTCCCCTCCTCAAACTATTCCAAAAAATCCAAGAGGAAGGAACACTCCAAACTCTTTTTATGAGGCCAGTGTTATCCAAATTCTAAAATCAGGTAAGACACTTCAAAGAGAGAGAACTACAGGCTAATATCCCTGATGAACATAGATGCTAAAATCCTCAACAAAATATTAGCAAAATGGATCCAGGGATATATTAAAAAGATCATATACCATCATCAAGTGGGATTTATTCCAGGGATCCAAGGCTGGTACAATATTCTCAAATCAATAAACGTGATACATCACATGAACAAATTGAAAGACAAAAGTCGGATGATTATATCAATAGATGCAGAAAAAGCATTCAACTCCCATTTTTGATAACAACTCGCAGCCCAGTGCGAACAATTCATAAGCTGGACCGTAGAACCAGTATGGCCAACGAGGCAACCGCACGAGGGAATTGCCACCCCGACCCTCATGTACAACCACAAAAGGTATGGAAGGAATTTTTGATTCTCAAGTTCCTATCTGTGTACCAGCCTGCACATGGGGACATTTCTTCAGTTTTTGGCAGAGGAAAAACTGTTTCCTCCCAAAGGGTCCCCATCCTCCTAGCAAACAAATGTTCGCAGCAGCACTATTTACAATAACCACGGGTGGAAACAACCCAAACATCCACAGATGGAAGGATAAACAAAATGGGTCTATCCATACAATGGTAGTTATTCAGCCATAAAAGGGGATGGAGAACTGACACATGGTGGGCCTTGAAGACATTATGCTAAGTGAAGAGGGCCAGACAGGAAAGGCCATGTATTATATGATTTCATTCGTATGAAATATCCATAACAGGTAAAACCATAGCAACAGAAAATAGATTAGTGGTTGCCAGGGGATAGCCGGCAGGGAAATGGGAAAGACCGCTAACATATATAAGTGTGTGTGTGTGTGTGTGTGTGTGTGTGTTGATATTCTAGAATTAGACAGGGGCAATGGTTGCACAACAGTGAGCATTTATTAAAAACAATTTATTCTTTAAAATAGTCAAAATGGTGAATTTTATCTTATGTGAATTTTATCTCAATTTTTTTAAAGCCTGAAAAAAAGAGGAGCTGGGTGACTATACTAACAGCAGAGAAAGTAGTTTTCAGAGCAAACACAATTACCAGGAATAAACAGTAACTTTACATAATGATGAAGGGTCAATTCGCTAAGAAAACAACCATCTAACGTGTCTGCACTTAACAAAACAGCTCAAAATAAATAAAGCAAAAACTGATGGAACTGCAAGGAGAAATAGACAAATCCTCAATGACAGTAGTATAGCAATACTCCCTTCTGTGTAATCAATAAAACAAAACCTAAGAAAAAATCAGCAAGGAAATAGGCATTCTCAACAAGACCATCAACCAATTGTATTTAATCAGTATATATACAACACTGTACTCCTCAACAGCAGAATATACATCATTCTCAAGTGCACACGTTACATTCACCAGGAGAGAAGATATTCTGGGTCATAAAAATAAACCTTAAATATTTTCAGAGAATTGAAACCATATAAAATGTGTTCATTGGCCATAATTGAATTAAATGAGAAGTCAATCACAGAAAGATAACAGAAAATATCCCCAACACTTGGAAATTAGACAACAGATTTCTAAAGAATATATGCATTGAAAGGGCAGCCTCTAAAGAAATTAGAAAATATTGCAAACTAAAGAGAACTGAAAATATGACATTTCAAAATGTGTGGGATGCAGTGAAAGTAGTCCTTCAAGGGAAATTTATGGCAATAAATACTTATGTTAGAAAAGAAACAGTCTCTAATCAACAATCTAAGCATCCACCTCAAGAAAATAGAAAAACAAGAGCAAAATGAATCCAAACATGCAGAAGAAAGAAAATGCTACGAACAAAAAATCAATAAATTTTAAAACAGAAAAACAATACAAAAAATAATAAAGCCAAATACTGGTTCTTTCCAAAGATGAATAAAATTTATAAACCTCTAGCCAGACTGACAACAATAAGAGGAAAAAACACACATTATCAACATCAGGACTGAAAGAAAGGACCTCACTATAGATCCCATAGACACTTACAGTAAGCAACTCCAATCATGTAAATTCAACAACTTATATCAAACGTTCCAATTCCTTGAAAGCCACAAACTACCACATTTTACCCAGGAATAAATCAGAGAAGTTGCATTTGTAGTTTAAAATATCCTGGGGGGGGAAAAGAGATCGCTTGGTTCAAAAAGTTGCACTGGTGAATTCTACCAGCAATTAACGATGAAATAACACCCAATCTACATAATCTAAGGGAACATTTCCCAACTCATTATGAAGCCAGGTTTAGCCTGATTCTAAACCTAAACAAAGGCAATACAAAAAAAATAAATAAATAAAAACAGATCAACATCCCTCATGAATATAAACACCAAAATCCCCAACAAATAGTAATCAATCAAATCCAGCAACATAGTAAAGAAACAATGCTGCTTTTGGGATTTATCACAAAGCACTGTTTCTCCAAAGAAATACAAAAAGTGACATCTAGACTTGCTCCGCCTTCTAATAAATACAAAGCCCCTGCATGGCCCCTTGATGGGTTTTTCTTTTTTATATATCTGTCTATCTAAGTTATCTATCTGCCTCGTTGCTGGAGTCCAGGCTACCCAACCTTGCCCAAACACCATCCCAGTGCCCTTGTGGATGGGCACACAGAGATTCACTCACGACCACTTCTGATTGGCCTAATACTCTGTGTAGAGCCCTAACCAGATAGAGTGGCGGCCTGCAGACTGAAGGGTCCCAGGTTCAAATCCGGTCAGGGGCATGTACCTTGGTTGTGGGCACATCCCCAGCAGGGGGTATGCAGGAGGCAGCTGATGGGTGTTCCTCTCTCATGGATGTTTCTCACTCTCTAGCCCTCTCCCTTCCTCTCTGTAAAAACTCAGCAAAATATAAATAAGTAAATAAATACTCTGTGTAGGGTAGGTGCACAGGCAAAGGGAAAGTCACCATCGCCAACAACCCCAGATTCCAGAGCTCCATCAGAATGGAACTCACACAGGGGAGAGAGCAAGGAGAAGGTGGCGGCAAAGTCTGGGTCCGAGACTTGTCATGACTCTGTGGGCATGGCTATCTCTTGTCTCTCCCTGGCAGGTTCCGGATCTAGATGCAAACGCCTCTTGAGAATGTTTCCTCCGCCAAGAAGAAGGACCGGCCTCATTCCCTCTTCTCCAGAAAGCAGAGCCGAAGGACGGCGGTCATCCTGAAGCAGATCCGTCTCAACAGGTGAGATCCAGCAAGTCTCACCGCCGTCACTCACCCAAACCAAGGCCGCCTTGCCAAAGGACGCGAACACACACCTCTCCAAAGAAGATATACAAATGGCCAATGTGCGCGTGAAAAAAAAATGTTTAACACAATGAGTCATCAAGCAAATACAATCAAAGCCAAAACAAAAAACAACCTAAAATAGCAAGTGTTGGCAAAGACTCGGGGACAACGGGGCCCTGGTGCGTTTGCTGGTAGAAACGCAAAACGGTCCAGCTGCTGCGGAAAACAGCGTGGCGGCGTCTCGAAAATCACAAACAGAACTGCCATCGTACCCGGCAATCCCACCCCTGGGCATACACGCGAAACAATCGCAAGTGGGGACACCGATGGCTGCAGGCCCATGTTTCTCGCTGCTTTAGGCACAGCAGCCAAAAGAGAGAAACAACCCACGCGTCCACCGACAGGTGAGGCTGAAGGAACCCTGCTCACCCGTCGGCAGGAAGGAGGGGCTGACGCTGCTCCCACGCGGGCGACCCTGAGAAACACGATGCCGAGCGAGGTCAGCCCGCCCGGCGGAGACGGAGGCGCGGGAATGGCTGCACAGCACCGCGTCGACTGTACGCGATTCCCCCCGAGCAGCTAAGGTCACGCGGGCGGGAAGCCGAGCGGCCGCCACGCCGCTGGGGGCGGGCCCGGCATTTCTGTTTGAGACGCTGCACAGTGTCGCGCTCGATGCCACTGGAATGTACATGGGAACACGGTCCAAGCGGAAAACAATAAAACCGGTTAAAATCGTCAACTTCATGCGACGTCTATTTTCCCACAATAAAAATCTGTGTGTGTGTGTGTGTTTTGTAAAAGGCCGCCTTGTGAGATGGGTGCTCCTCCCAAACTACCAAGCCCAGCCCCGCAGGGTCTTCCTACCCGAGAGGACACGTGGGCATCACGGCCCCGGTTCTACGTCACCGCATATACGTCAGACACGCTCGCGCAGCGAGGCCCAGCTCCACATCCGGCCGTCACGCGACACAAGATGGCGTTTCTGTGCGTGACGGCACACGGCGAACATGGCGGCGCCCCGGGACTCACCCGCAGCTGCGCAATTCCTCCGCCAAGTGACGTGGCCGCCAAGTGACGTAGTCGTCGCCATGGAGATGTCGTAAAGCAATGCGTCCCTCACGTGCCTGGGGCAACGCCTGTGTAAACCAACCTGCGGAGCGGCCGGCCGGTAACTGCAGAGCGCAGGCCCGTGCCTGGTCCGCGATGCTTGAAAATGAGCGTAGATACGATGTCACTGGTGTCTGTGTTTACGTATTATGCTTTCTGGCATTTTTATTATTTTTTTATTTATTGCTTTACGAGAAGAAGGGAGGAGAGAGAGAGAGAGAGAGAGAGACATGGATTTGTTCTTGCACTTATTGATACTTTCATTGGTTGATTCTTGTAAGTGCCCTGACCGGGGACTGAACCTGTAACCTTGGTGTATCCGGGCAATGCTCTAACCAACCGTTACCCGGCCAGCGCTATCATTACTTTAGAGTGTACTGTTTCTACTTATAAAATACAATTTTTAAAGGTTTGCTGTGAAACTGGGTGCCACGTTACACAACAGCCTCATACATCTCGTGTGCACGGCGTCTCTTGACTTTATTTTCTCTTGTGTTGGATTTAATCTCTTGTTATTTTATAAGTTTCCGGAAGCCTAAGTGTACGTTGTTTATAAAGTTTGCAGTAGGGGATGGTAATGGTCTAGGTGTGTACATACACTCACCACTCTCTGACTGACTCAACCAGAACAACTCCATGTATGTAATTACCCTATTCAGGTGTACCATTTTTTATCCTTTAGGCTATCTTTTCACTGTACCCTTTCCATTGTAGATGTGAGGTACACAAATACCATTGTGTTACAATGGTTTAGTATTCCGTACAGTAAGATGCTGTACTGGTTTGCAGCCTAGGCACAATAGAGCCTAGATGTGTAGTAGGCTAGACCAGCGATTTTCAACCAGTGTGCTGCAAGAATTTTTAAAACATGCATAATGCCCTGGCCGGTGTGGCTCAGTGGGTAAGAGTGTCTGCCTGCGGACTGAGGGGTCCCGGGTTTGATTCCCAGTCAGGGCACATGCCTGGGTTGCGGGCACATCCCCAGTGCGGGGCATGCAAGAGGCAGCCAATCTATGGTTCTCTCTCATCATTGATGTTTCTATCTCTCTCTCCCTCTCCCTTCCTCTCAGAAATCAATAAAAAAATTTTTTTAATAATAATAAATAATAATATTGCATGTTTTAAAAATGGGGCACTGACCTCTTTTCCCTTTGAATTCAGGGGTAGGGAGCCTTTTTCCTGCCAATGGCCACTGGGATATTTATAACATCACTCATGGGCCATACAATATTATCAACCTAAAAATTAGCCTGCTATATTTGGCCAAACATTTAATTAACTCACCCCTAATGCCTTGGCAGGGCCAGACCAAATGATTGCTCAGGCCTTATATGGCCTGTGGGCCAGATGTTCCCTACCCCTGCTTTAGATTGTCAAATAAAAAAAATGAGAACAGCCAACAATAGCCGTCTGGTGTGAATGAATCAAAATTATACCTATATTTTTGTCAAGTGGCATAAATACATATTTTTGGTGTGCCGCAAAGTTTTAGTAATTAGCTTATGTGTGCCATGAGTTGAAGAAAGTTGAAAACCACTGGGCCATACCATTTAGGTTAGTGAATGTGCACTCTGTGATGTCTACACAACGATGAAATCGCCTAGACCAGCAGTCGCCAACTCATGGTCCATGAGGTCCGAAAGGCTGGCAACCACTGGCCTAGATGACACATTTCTTAGATGGTATCCCTGGCATTAAGTGGCACATGACTGTACTTTTGTTACCCAACTTAGAGTTGTGATGAGCACACGGTTTAAAGACTAAAGCCTGCCAGGCACTGATGAGAAGTGAGTCATCTGTGGGCGAATTCGAAGATTCAGATCTGGTATCAGAATCTTGCTCGCTTACGTCACCTGCAGCCCACCAGGTGTGCCATTATCCCGTAGAAGACTTCTAGGGGTTTCTTCTATGGGTGTGTTAGCCCCCTGCCTCTCTAACATTGGTGGCTCAGTTAACATTCATTGAATAAATGAATGATATGTTCCAGAATGACACCTCCCGGAATGGCTAAAATATACCAACCACCACAAAGGGCTAAAATGCCGTCCCCTCCCCATACCAGTCAATAGGGTAGATGATAATCAAAAGAACTAAAGGTAAGCCCTAGCTGGTTTGGCTCAGTGGATAGAGCGTGGGCCTGTGGACTGAAGGGTCCTGGGTTGTGAGCTCGATCCCCAGTAGGGGGCATGCAGGAGGTAGCCGATTAATTATTCTCTCTCATCATTGATGTTTCTATCTCTCCCTCTCCCTTCCTCTCTAAAATTACACACACACACACACACACACACACACAATGAATGAGCATTTGCCTTGTTCCAGGCACTCTGCTCAGCCCTTTAGTGCCCTGTTATGCTAATTCATTTTATCAGCGTAACAATCTTATGTAAAATGATCCTGACTTTATGAGCAAGGAAACTGAGGCTCAGAAAGGAGAGTGTATTTGCCCAAGATTAGTAAATCCTGAACTCAGACTAGAACCCAAGCAGTCCCCACTGCAGAGCCCAAACCCTCCTAATTACTTGGCTATGCTGCTTCAAGCACCCACCAAAATTTCCAGGGACTCAATTAAGTTATCTTTTCTGAGCCTTCATCTCACTTTTCTATTGGTCCAGGGAAATCAAAGGAACTGTCTTTGGAATGCATCCACTGCTTGAGTCAATGGCTACCTAGCAACTCCAGGCGGGGGGGCCATATTTTCAATCTTTATCAAGATTTCCGCTATAGCAAAACAGAGAAATCACTTCAATGCTCAAAAGCAGCACTGTCCAATCGGAAATATACACTGAGCCATCTACATAATTTAACATTTTCTAGTAGCCTCAGGAAAATAAAATAATAAGGTATGGGTGAAATTAACTTTAACATCATTTATTTAACCCAATATATCTAAAACAATGTGTTTTAAATATGAACAAATAATTAATGGGATACAATAGTTTACATTCTTTTCTTCATACTAAGAGTTTGGAAGCTAAAGTGTGCTTTACATTAATCACACATTTCAATTAGAATTCCCCATGTTTCGACTGGTAGCTAATGTGGTAAATGGCCACTATACTGGACTTTTCCAGTCTAAAATGTTTGCCTCTCTTTTTCTCATCTTTCCTTATTTCTCAGTGGATGCTCCACTTTGTCTCTATCTGTCCTATATTTCTTTTCAATAGTCGTCATCTATAACAGTCACCGATGAAAGCATTTGAGCGACAGCGTATGCCATCATTATAACTCCCATTAATCCTATAACTATCACCTCTAATCACATCACCATTGTCATCTGCACTTCCCCTTCGTCCTCTGTTTGCTCTCATCTTCCCTTCTTCCCTTCCAGGCCATCACCCCTTCGGGAAATCCATGGTAGAGCAGTAAACCTCTTCCTCTATCCGTGGCTGCCTTAATTCGC
Organism: Murina feae; assembly: GCA_004026665.1. Classification (NCBI taxonomy): domain Eukaryota; kingdom Metazoa; phylum Chordata; class Mammalia; order Chiroptera; family Vespertilionidae; genus Murina; species Murina feae. The sequence continues at coordinate 54,916 of PVJC01001192.1, forward strand.
AGTTCAGGTTAAATCACTGACTCTAAACCTCAGTAACTCACTTGTAAGACAAGAACAACCACACTGTGGTCACTACCCACTTGAGAGGTGTTCCAAAGGTCACAGATACCCTACACTTTGACTGTCTCCTCCCATTTCTGTCCCTCTTACCCTCCCATTCCTCAGCGCCTCCATCCTCCTTCCCAATGCCACGTGTCCCTCCTCTTCCTCAGCTGGACACCTCCCCATCCCCATATCCAGAGCATCACCATGGGAACAAGGAGGAAGGCCAGGTCCCGGCAACTGGGAGCAGATGAGTGGGAGCCCAGAAAACAACCCGATTCTATGGGGGAAGAAGACTCCCCAGTTTTCTGCCCATTAGGAGAAGAAGGTTAACAAGTACCCTAGTAAAACCCACTCTAAAAACCCACAAGGATAGTAAAGTCCTTCAGAAATAACTTCTATCACCGGCTCAGAATTGCAAAACCTCCTCCCACCCATATCTTTACGAGAATAAGGCAGAAGGAAGAGACTGGGTCTTTGCAGGCTGGCCACTTTGTGTGAAAAAAACAAGTCCTCCTCCTGTCCCCACAGGTTCCCAGATCCTTCCCAACTAGAAACAGGAAAGGTGAGATTCCAACCTGACGCAACTGTCTCCTTAACCCTGAGCCCTTGGTCATCAAAACACGGTCAATCAAAAAATAAAGTGAGCCCTCGCTGCTTTGGCTCAGTGGACAGAGTGTCGGCCTGCAGACCAAAGGGTCTCAGGTTCGATTCCGGTCAAGGGCACATGCCCGGGGTTGTGGGCTCGATTCCCAGCATGCAGGAGGCTGCCAATCAATGATTCTCTCTCTTCATTAATGTTCCTATCTCTCTCTCCCTCTCCCTTCCTCTCTGAAATCAATAAAAATATTTTTAAAAATATATAAAGTGAAAGAAAATGCCATGCTGAGGATGCGGTGAAATGGGCCCTTTCCCACCCTGCTGGCAAAGGGCAATTTGGCAAAACCGATCAAAAGTCCTGAAACTTGGCATATCCACTTCCAGGAATTGAAGGTGGGGATTACTACAAGCCACAAGGAGGTCCACTACAGTGTTATTTATAATAAAGGAAAAGTATAAACAAACATCTGACAATATAATTTTGGTTAAATAAATTATGGTCCATCCATGTAATCCTATATGGGTATTAAGAATAATATCTCTATATAAAAGCCTAATATGCAAATTGTCCCCTCGGGAGTTCAATCGCTCACTATGATGTACGCTGACCACCATGGGGCGGCGTAGAATGAAAGAAGGCCCCAGTCAGTAGCTGGAAGGCCTCAATCGGCCCTGATCACCGGCCAGGCTGTTAGGACCCTACTCATACATGAATTTTGTGCACCGGGCTTCTAGTTTTATCATCCTATATCATAAAACCCTAATATGCAAATCGACCAAACAGCAGTACAACCAATCGCTATGACCCACACTGACCACCAGGAGGAAGATGCTCAGTGCAGAAGCTTCCCCCTGATGGTCAGTGCACTCCCACAGGGGGAGTGCCACTCAATCAGAAGCTGGGCTCACAGCTGGCGAATGCAGCGGCAGGTGGACATCCCCTGAGGGGTCCCAGACTACAAAAGGGCGCACGCCAGGTTAAGAGACTTCCCCCACCCCAGTGCATGAATGTCATGCACCAGGCCTCTAGTATGAAAAGATGTTCCGGACATATTAAGAGAACTTCATATCTCCAGCTTTCCTCAGAGTTCCAGGCTCATCTACCAAACTGTCTAGTTGAAAAATGCAACATGTCCAAACAGGACTTGATTGTCCAGTTCAACCTAGTCCACCCCCAGGCTTCACATTTCAGATTATGGCACCACCATTTGCTCAGTTCTTAGACCCAACACCTAGGAATAATCCCCAATTCTCTTCTTTCACCCGCTTCCCATATCAAATGCATGAGCACCTCCCATGCACTGGACCTTCTGAATCCAGCCACTTTCCCCATCCCCTCACCATCATAATAACTCAAAGCACTGTCAATTTTTGTTTTGACTTCCACACTAACCCCCCAGCTTTTCTCCCGGCTCTTATTCTCACCCTCAACAGTCTCTTTTCATTCAGCAATCTAAAGGATCTTTTAAAAACATAAATCAGTCTCCTCCCTCCCCCTATGCCCAGAACAAAATCCAAGGATCTTAGGTAAGCCCTCTACGAACAGGTTCCTGCTTCTGTCCCCCACTGTGTCCCTCATCCCTTCCCCACACCCACTCACTCCACTCCAATCACAGGGGTCTCCTTACTGGTTCAATAACATGCTGGGCACATTCCCACCAAAGACATTTGTATCTGCTGCTCCCTCTGTCTCGTGTATTCCCCATATATTTCAGGGTTGGCTTCCTCAAATAAACAAAATGTCCTCAAGAGATCCTTGCTGATTATCCCATGCCTCTCCCTCTCTTTCCATGCTCTTTGGTTTTATTTTGTTCAGGGTTTCTTCATAGCTATGGTACATCATTATACTAGATTGTTCATTGGCCCCCAATGAACATGCCTGCTGGAATTAGCACCCTTGGATGGTTGCTTCCAAGTTGACTCTGGGCTTATCCATGTAACTGGCTTTGACCAATGGGACATTAGCAAAGGCTATGGAAGCAGAGGCTTAAGAGGGACTGTGTGCTGGGGCTTGGCGCCATGGAACACCTCTGCTGCCACCATGTAGGAAACCTGGGCTGTCCTGCTGGAGAAACCATGTGGATGAAAACTGAAGTCCCCCAGCCAACCACTACCATGTGAACAAAGCCATCTTGGAACATCCAGCCCCGGTCAAGCCGCCAGATGACCACAACCCAGGCAAGAGCAGCAGAAATGGCCAGCTGGGTCCAGCCAAATGGCAGACTCCTAATGACTGTGGTTTTAAGCCACTACTTTTGGGGTGGCTAGTTGTAGAGCAATAGATAACTGCTACGCTTTTCCTTCTCCACATTTTCTCCCCTTCCTGGATGAAAACAATGGCAATATTGTGAAATGGAAGGGGCCTGGAGTATGAAAGAATGGCCCACCAACCTAGAACATTCATCTTGAATGTTTTCTGACCAAGAGGTCTAGTAGATGCCCGGCTGGTGTGGCTCAGTGTTTAAGCACTGACCCATGAACTGGAGGTCACAGTTCAATTCCCGGTCAGGGCACATTCCCAGATTGTGGGCTCAACCCCCAGTGTGGTGTTGAGAATCAATTGATTCTCTCTTATCACTGATATTTCTTTCTCTCTCTCTCCCTATCTGTTCTGCTCTAAAATCAATGGGAAAATACTTTAAAAAAGACTTCTACTAGAGCCACTATACATGCAGGGACCTATTTGTTAGACCCTATGCTAATTAATACACAGACCAACATTCTCAGTCCACTTGCTTACTGTCTGTCTGGCTCTACCCCACCTTGACAGTCACACACGAATGAAAGCACCATCAGAGCAGGAGCCTCACCAGTCCTGTTCGGTTTCCAGTGTCTAAAACAGAGTTGGGCTCAGTAAATAATTACACCTGTTGCAAATTAAATATGGCCACAGATGCTCTGCAGCTCCTCCCACCAAGAGGAGGGGTCTATTTCACCATCAATGAAATCCTGACTAGCCACCTGACAATCACCAATCAGAAAACACAAATCTTAAGATACCTTGAAACTCTCGCTCTTGCCCTCTTGGAACACTGGGGACAGGTAAGAAACACAAGGCTGTCCCACTGGAGAGGCCACATGGAAAGAGAGGCTGAGCTGTCTCCGCCACCAGCCAGTCCACCAGCCAGTCCGCCAGCTGATGTGGTCACATGAGGTAGCCCGGGCAAGAACAGCAGAAGTACCACCCACCTAATCGCAATGCACAGAATCATGGAAAACTTGTTTAACTTGTTGTCTGAAGTCCAAAGTTTTCTAAACATGATTAAGTCTAAGGATGGTTTGTGACACCCACATTCCATCATAGAGACTGAAAATACGAAGACCAAATAATTGATATGTATATGGCTACACTGTCCTTGCTATATAAGGAGATTCTGTATGTATCCACCCTAACCCAACCACTGGTGTTTGCCTCCCCTTCCAATCTAACCAAAATAGGACCCAGGTCACAACCAACTGCACTTAGCCAGCGCCCGCCATTCCTAGTGTCACCTGCCTGCCTTCAGATGGTCTGTGTGCCTCCAAGGTCTTTTCTGTCCCATTCACCTTGCAGACCATGTGGGTTAAGGTTATGGTTATGGTTAGAAAAAATATCAGTCAGAAAACAATACTTCATAACATGAAAATTATATCAAATTTGAATCTCAGGGTGTACGAATAGTTTTATTGGAAAATGTTCACTTCTGTGTTGTCCACAGCTGCTGAATGCTGCAAAAGCAGAGCTGAGTGGTTGTGATGGAAACCACATGGCCCCAAAGCCTTCACTATTCACTATCTGACGGCCCCTGCTACAGGCTGCCATCAGACTAACCTTTAATCATCTTTTTCACTGTGTTCTGGCCCAAACTTTTAAAGTCTTCTGCCTCCTCCCTCAAGGGGATAAAACTTGGTGCAATGTCAGATCCCAGGAGTTAGCAACGTGAATTCATTTCCAATAACAGTCTATCAGGTATTATCCATTTTGTGTCTTCACTTGGTTTGTTCTTCTTGACCAGCAAGCCACCTAATGCGATCTACACCCTCCCCATTCCTCACTCCACTCAGGGTCCCCAGGTCCCCAACCTGGATAGCTTCCCTGCTTTGCCAAATGTTTCCCCAGGTGAATTCTATGGAACATCAGTCCCGAGAGATGGCTTTGGAAAAAGGAAACTACAGGCTCTACCCCTTTGAGTCACAATATACGTATCTGGCATGTCAAAGGCTCTGAGAAGTCTTGCAGTAAAGACACCAGCATCCCTTTGCTTAACTCAACCATTCGCAAACATATTAACCACAGGATACGTTTTGTCTATAGAACACTTGTTCACTACCAGCATCTAGTACAGTGCCTGGGTTTCAGCGTTTGTTGAAAGAATGAAAAATAACAACATTCCACAGAAGTAGGAATCCACAGAACATACTTCAGAAATGCAGCTCAAGCTTCTTCTTCTCTCTCTTCCATCCAGAGTGTTCCCTTCCACGTCTTCTGTTCCACACATGCAATGCTAATCATGATAGCTATCATTCACTTAGCACCTGCAGACACTGTGCTAGAGACCGCATGAGACCCTTGAAAAAGCCATCTCTTTTAATCCTCACGACCACCTCTGAGGTAGGTGTGTTATTCTATCACTGCCATTCTGCTGAAGATTAAACCATGGGTCAGAAAATTTAAATCACTGGCCCAAGATAAAGCAAGTAGAAAAGCTAGAATTCGAAACTACATCAGTCTAAGTCGAAAGCTCATGATCTTTCTCCTCCACCAAAGTCTGTCCCTATAACAACACACTGTGACTGGTGTGCTGGCTGTCCACCTGATATCCCTCCCTGCCTTCTTCCATACTAGCTAAACCCTGGTTTGTATGAAGAGGCAACAGGTCAACCAAGGCAATGAATCGTGACCCACCAAGCCAATCACAATGGTGTTGCAACTGGGACAAGCATCTGACCCAGTTCTGGACGAGAAGACATAATTAAACATCATCTGTGGGGGTAGGGAGGAGGAGCTGTCCTGGGAGAGCAGAACAAAGATATAGACCAGTTATGCCTTGACCCTCACCCAGTTCCCCTCCTTCCTGCCTTGAACTTGGAGTAATGGCTGAAGCTTCAGGGGCCATCTTGCAACCATGAGTGTTTGCAAAGACATCAGCTCTGATATTAACTTACTGAGCCAAGGACATACCTCCAGACTTGTTGTTACATAAGAAAAAGGAGCCATTATGTGATTAACCACTGTGGCTGGATTTTCCATTTCATGCAGCTGAACCCATTCCTAATGGACCCATATGCTTTTCTCCATGTTATTTACTGTTTGGACTTAGTCATTATCTCACATGTAGATTATTAGCCTTGCCTCCCTAACCAAGAAGTACACCTCCTGAAGGCTAAGCCCTGGCTGTACATTTTTGTTTCTGCAGGAGTATAAGTATGTTAGTAAATTTTGCTTATTGTCAAGGTTTTCGGGGATAGTCAGTTCAACTTAATACTTTAGTGTTTGGGAGCAGGAAGCTGTCACCATCAAATAGCTGAGATATGTGTATCTATCTCCTAACAGGTTAGTAGTTCTTGAAGTACCAATATGAAAACATACACCAGAAACATCTGACCTGTTCATTAAATGCAGGTTCCTGGGCCCCCTCCAATCCCAAATGAATTAGACTCTGGGATTAGAGGATGGGAATATGCATTTTTTAAAAATATATATTTTATTGATTTTTCACAGAGAAGAAGAGAGAGGGATAGAGAGTCAGAAACATCGATGAGAGAGAAACATCGATCAGCTGCCTCCTGCACACTCCTCACTGGGGATGTGCCCGCAACCAAGGTAATGCCTTTGACCGGTATCGAACCTGGGACCCTTGAGTCCGCAGGCCGACGCTCTACCCACCAAGCCAAACCGGTTACGGCGGGAATATGCATTTTTAACAAGCTCCCTGGGTGGTTTGGATATACCAAATTTGAGAACGATTGGGATATAAAAACCCTGTGGGTTCAAAGCGTGCCTGGGGTTTGGCAGGACTTGGCTAGACCCTGAGTCACCAGCCCCCTCTCCAGTGGCCCCACTCTAGCCCTAAAGATCTGGGAACTTGAGATCCTTCCATGGGCAATATGGATAAAACCACTGGCATGCCCTGAGGCATACACAATCTCAATCACTGTAACATCCCACCATGCCAATGCCTCATCCCCCAATGTAAAAAGAATACCTCCCGGCAGAAAAGCAGCAACAGAACCCAGGGCCCAGTGCGACCACTGCCACTGTCCAGGGAGTTATCAGAGGACAGAGCATGCGAACAGAGGAACAGACAACTGGAGAAACTTACACAAACTAGCGTGGGGTTCCTGGCTCAGAGCAGCAGAAGAGACGGCAGGTGGCCCAGTGGTTTATTGGTTTATTTACTGCATGCAGCTCTGAAGAGAATCATACCTTGGGCGCTGCCCAGACAGAAGGCTGGGTCAGGGCATCCCACACTTTCTCTTCCAGCAGCAGAATCCTAAGGCCAGACTGTTCTCCCAAAGCTCCGAGAAAGAAAATGCCTGTGCCTCCCGACAGAATTTCCCCTCCTCTGATACCCCCTGACATTCATCTTATTTCATTTCTCAGGATCATTTTCCCCGATGACAGGTGCACAGAGCAATGTATTTCCAGGGTAGCAAACAGGATATTCAACACACACACACACACACACACACACACACACCACACTTTCAAAATGATGACCTCTCTGCCTGCTACATCCAGCCAAATTCAAAACCACGGAGGAAAAAGACAGACTTGAAAGTGAATCTGAGAGAGGTGGTCATCCAGACTACACCGGGGTGGGGGAGATACAGGACACGGAACGGCTCGAAGATTCAGGTAAGGACTGAAGAGTTCAGGCCTTGGAAATTCAGTGGCTGCCGGCTACTGGGAGTTCCCCAATCTAATCCAGCCATGTGTCCGGCTGGGCCAGTTTGAGGAAGGGACGTGAGCCCGGCCCTGGGGTTGTCTCACACAACCTGGATGCCCAGTGCTGCTGTGGACACCAGGCATATCCTACGGCTCCTGAAACCGTCCTCCTTTGACCCAATGGCCTTCGTTAGAAATAATTGCTGCCATCTTCTTTCTGAGCAACTTTGCATCCACCCTACCCCACCCCCCACCAAAGTGCTTCCAACTCCCCCTCAAGTTCTGCTGGAGAGAATGTTACAACAGCCGAAGATAACACCTCCGTCTCCACCTCTCCTAGGGTCCCACCATGATCCAGGAGGACTGTCCCACACCACTTGGGTGCTGAGCAGGGCATATTTTTCAAAATCTTTTTTACACATTTAGGCCTGCCACAGCTCCCGCATCCAAGTAATTCGACTGAAAATGGGTAGCTCAATGGGGATATCTTTTAATGCATCTTGCCTCCCCACAAGTATATCACTGAGAAAACCAACCAAACAAACAAAAACATCCAAGGAGCCACGGGGGCGGGGGCTGGGACGGAGGCGCAGGGAAGAAGAGGTCTATATTCCTAGGCAACCC